>JARKHS020009258.1:0-130000 GCA_030143305.2 Amblyomma americanum | reverse complement strand
CCATAAAGAGTTTACAGGCAGTTTATAGACCACTTTTACAAAGGCCACATGTCCATTTCGTTCTTGATTTCAGCTTAATAATCACTGACTCGCGTTTGTTCATTCAACTCTGCTCGTCTTGACGTTACCCGCAATTAATCCCTGACGACACACACACACACACACACACACACACACACACACACACACACACACACACACACACACACACACACACACACACACACACACACACACACACACACACACACACTCACTCACTGTCACTCACTCACTCACACACACACAAACACGCTCACTCACTCATTCACTCACTCACTCACTCGCTCGACGAAAGGAAATATCTATAGGAAGACCATAAAGAGTTTACAGGCAGTTTATAGACCACTTTTACAAAGGCCACATGTCCATTTCGTTCTTGATTTCAGCTTAATAATCACTGACTCGCGTTTGTTCATTCAACTCTGCTCGTCTTGACGTTACCCGCAATTAATCCCTGACGACACACACACACACACACACACACACACACACACACACACACACACACACACACACACACACACACACACACACACACACACACACACACACACACACACACACACACACACACACACACACACTCACTCACTGTCACTCACTCACTCACACACACACAAACACGCTCACTCACTCATTCACTCACTCACTCACTCGCTCGACGAAAGGAAATATCTATAGGAAGACCATAAAGAGTTTACAGGCAGTTTATAGACCACTTTTACAAAGGCCACATGTCCATTTCGTTCTTGATTTCAGCTTAATAATCACTGACTCGCGTTTGTTCATTCAACTCTGCTCGTCTTGACGTTACCCGCAATTAATCCCTGACGACACACACACACACACACACACACACACACACACACACACACACACACACACACACACACACACACACACACACACACACACACACACACACACACACTCACTCACTGTCACTCACTCACTCACACACACACAAACACGCTCACTCACTCATTCACTCACTCACTCACTCGCTCGACGAAAGGAAATATCTATAGGAAGACCATAAAGAGTTTACAGGCACACACACACACACACACACACACACACACACACACACACACACACACACACACACACACACACACACACACACACACACACACACACACACACACACACACACACACACACACACACTCACTGTCACTCACTCACTCACACACACACAAACACGCTCACTCACTCATTCACTCACTCACTCACTCGCTCGACGAAAGGAAATATCTATAGGAAGACCATAAAGAGTTTACAGGCACACACACACACACACACACACACACACACACACACACACACACACACACACACACACACACACACACACACACACACACACACACACACACACACACACACACACACACACACACACACTCACTCACTGTCACTCACTCACTCACACACACACAAACACGCTCACTCACTCATTCACTCACTCACTCACTCGCTCGACGAAAGGAAATATCTATAGGAAGACCATAAAGAGTTTACAGGCAGTTTATAGACCACTTTTACAAAGGCCACATGTCCATTTCGTTCTTGATTTCAGCTTAATAATCACTGACTCGCGTTTGTTCATTCAACTCTGCTCGTCTTGACGTTACCCGCAATTAATCCCTGACGACACACACACACACACACACACACACACACACACACACACACACACACACACACACACACACACACACACACACACACACACACACACACACACACACACACACACACACACACACACACACACACACACACACACACACACACACACACACACACACACACACACTGTCACTCACTCACTCATTTTAGCTGACACAAATAGAGCACCACATTGTTCGTTAGTAATTAAGGAACAAACTTTTGTAATAATCATGAGAGAGACTGTGGTTTGGTAAGGAAAGGAAATTCGACTGGCGTACGTAACTCTTCACCGAGCTAAGTGGTATCACGGCAACTGCACGAGGCTGCGAGGGAAGGGGAGATGGGGATTAAAAGAAGAGGAAGGACAGGCGAAGATGAGGGAGGCGCAGAGCGTCGCAGATCGCGCTAATAATTATGACTACCAGCGGGAGAGGCGAAAAAAATGAACGAGAGAATAAAAAGGCATCTTGCCCCGTATACACTGCCTTCACAATTGGTCCGAGGACAAACTTAGGATGAAACGCTGAAGTAATCGTGTCAGCAGTAGTTGATGCCTTCTGAGCAAAATTAACTGTCTTGAGAAGAGGACAAATGAACGCTTTACTCAAACCAACTCAGGTCAGAGAATATAAGCTTTCGACAAATGAGCCCAGCATTACCTACGATGCGTACGCATAGCGGGACTCTTGCGGCCAGGGAGAAGGTTTCTGTTTAACTTTTCTATGGAGGTTCTTGGATTGCACAACTGAAGAGCGCACCATGACGCAGTGGAAGAAAGGTGGAACGAACGCAAGTCGCGCTAGCGGCGAGGCCAATGACTCAACAGGTGTACAATAAGGCACGCCTGTTGAGTCCTTGACCTCGACTCGCGAAACCAGAGCGTGGTTCCCGCAGGTCTCGCGGCAGGACCGGGGACGCCATCGCCACTGACCTTTCACGGCATATCTGGACCTCACGATTGCGCGGAGACAATGAGTCTTCGACCACACACACGCACGCCAGCGAGGTTGGGTGGAGAAACAACGGGGCAACAGTGACGACACCAACTCTGCCGCCTCGACACGAAGTTCCCACGGCATCCGTTGCTGCAAGCCACATACGTGACACAAGAAGCTCTTCCGGTAATTGTGAGTACGTCCTCTGGTTAACAAAGGCAGGGTTTCGTACGCGAACTGAGAGAGAAAGCTAAATTTAGAAGCGGGAAAAAGCAGTATGAGACAGAGAAAACTAGTGAATGCTGTCTATTGTTTTGAAAATTTTTGTTCCTCATTTGGGTAGTTGTGCACGACTGAATTCACAAAACTATCTTTAACCGCAACCCTGATCCGAACTTCCCTTTCTGTAGCGAACGTACCACTTTCTGTCGCATCTCATGGGCCTGCAAGGACAAACTGGCGGGCAGTGCCCCAAAATCCTTCCAGTTCGCAGCCCCAGTGGGAGTGCCAGCTGCGGGCTGAAGACGCCGAGGGCCGGTGCCACTTGGTTCAACGCACCCGATCGGCAGGGGTCGTGAACTGAGGACCTCTCCCATCTGTACCGGTACTCGTCTCCAAGTGAAGTAATGGCTGAAGACAGAAGACTATAACATAGACTTTCTGCCAATAAACGCTTATGCACTCACTCAAGACATTCGTCCATGTTATGCTTGTCGCTAGGTTATGACTACAAATCCCATTATATTTTACATTGCTGGTAGAAACTTGAATTACTGCCAACGGTTATTGAGCCCAAAGAACGGCCTACTGTAGGGGGAAATGAGAAGGACGATGCTTATGAAATAAACAGACATACGAATCAACAAGAAGTGAAGTTATGAAGAACAGATGATGTACTGAACAAATAATCAATCATCAATTAGGGCGACATAGTTAATACCACGGGTAACGGAGCAAAAGTGAGTGGTGAAGTTAAGGGGTTGGCAAGGATGTGGTGGCTGCAGGAAAGTTCTAACCGAAGGTACTGCAGGACTATTCGGTGGCCTGATGATAAAGATTGAC
This sequence comes from Amblyomma americanum, assembly GCA_030143305.2. Classification (NCBI taxonomy): domain Eukaryota; kingdom Metazoa; phylum Arthropoda; class Arachnida; order Ixodida; family Ixodidae; genus Amblyomma; species Amblyomma americanum. Next base: position 126,284 of record JARKHS020009258.1, on the reverse strand, counting down.
ATTTAAATGATAAAAAAACTCAACACCTAAGTTAGTATGAGGAATGTGAAATTTTCTCAGTTATCATATAACTTAATAGCACGCGCAAAATATCCCACACCACAAACAGTAGTAAAGTTGAATTGAACAGGATGTGAAATAAAATTAGTAAGAAATTTAAGCACGCTATGCGCAAAACGCCTACAAAAATTTGAAGACTTCCCATGAGGCCCGAGTCGTTCATAAAACGTAAATGTCGGAGGCACCCGCTGGAATGACCACAGCAGAATCGAAGGGCATTCACCCGTTAATATCGAGAAAGATCTAGCTTTCGCAATGAACCAATTATATACCTATTTTCTGCCTTTGTGCTGAAAGTGAACCATTACTTTCACTCTCTAATGCAATATGTGCAGGTAAGTGTTTGGATGCCTAGTGTGGAATAAGGCCTAAGGCAGGTCCACATTATAACTCTGGCAGCCACGTAGAGAAGCTTTCAATAACTTTGCTGGGTGAGACCGCACCCCAGCTCTACACAGCAGCGCCCGTCCCAGTGACTGAGTCGACCAAGGCCTCGACATATACTAACACACAATGTTAGCCTAGCAAACATATTTTGCACCTTTCTTTAAACCGCCCAAGAGGACAAAGAAATTTCATCTTCGCGTTGTGTAAACTCATGAATGTGCTGACGACACAAAGCGAATGGCACAGCGGTTGACAAAAATCGCAACGCTTAACCGACATAATGCCTCTGCTCTCATTCGGGTGACGTAAACGTGGTCAGAAGATGCTGGGTCTCCCAGCAATGTCAGAGCTGGAACCTGACGTCACCACGTCACGCACAAAAGAAAAAAACGTATTGAAACGTTCAGGCGAAGCTGGCAGCATCAGCAGTGGAATCGTGAGGGACAAGTCGACGTCTCGGCGCTCCACAACAACCGCCACCGGACGTCCAGGAATCCCTTCCGCTCAAGGTCTGCTCCGCGAGCCACCGCCCAATCACCCAGACCTTTTCTAGAACGTCGTCCCTGACCATGGAGCAGTCCCAAGTGACGCCGACGAGCCGCCCACGATGGCACCGAGGTGCACACGATGGCCGGTCGGCTTTTTTTGTAGCCAGCGATTGGTATGTTAAACCGCAGCACGACCGCCAAAACAGGGCCGCCACCGTTTCGCCCATTCCCCAAGAGTGGTATACTGTCAGAGTCAATATTGTACGCGCTACCGCTCACCGTAGGCAGCAAACGAATCCTTCCTCTGGCAGAACACGCGGAACAACGGTGCCGTCTGCGCCGACGGCGATGGCTCGTCCGCTTCGGCTTGGCTTGACTTCCCTCAGGGATGCATCCGCAGGCCGCGCCGACACGACCTGTCAATAAGCGCCGTCGCCTAAAGCAAAGCATCTGCGGGGCTTGTTAGTCGCACGCGGTGACGAGTGCTTTTCGAACGGAGCGGAAGTGAGGTGGTTGCGCACAATGGGCCAGTGTCGTCGATTTGGAATAGCGGCGCTATTTATGAGATATTCTGAGGGTATCGAAACCTCACTGGACTTGGCCTCGTGAGGCCAAATAGCAGCAAGTATTGGACACGTTGACGTTGTTTCGCACGTATTGGCGATACGGATAACCCAAGATATATGCGCGAAATGGTAGATCTCTAGGTGTCAGTAACGCGTAGAGTCTGTAGTGGTCAAAGTGCAAGCATCAGCTCCGCTTGTGCTTCTACTCCTGGTGACCTCTCACGCTAACTTCGCTCCAGTACGTCGTCTGCTGCCCGAGCGAAGACCGCGTACCGCTGGCTCAAATACCGCACCGTCCGCTCCAGGCAAAGCGCGGCACAAGATATGTACGCCTCTTTCCTGTTGCCATCGCCTGCCAGATCGGAACAACGCTATCGGAACCGCGATGCATAGGCGGGCTACGCTGAGTCCAGCGTCGGTGGGTTGTTCCTGGGCTTCCGGGTAGGGTGGAAAGGGAACTCTGCGTGATTCCCGAGACACGATGACCTTCCTTCAAGATCGGTACGCATACTGCTCTTTGCATGCCGAGGGCTTGCCGCCGGAGCCGCTCTTACAAGAGGAGGCGGCGTGCGGAACAAAACAGGAAGAGGTGTATACAACCCGGGTCGATTCGCGAACGCCATTACCAGGAAGCGCGAGGTGTTCCCTCTGGATCGCCTCGTGATGTTCGCCGGGCTTCGTTACCGGCTTCCACCTCGCTGTGAATTACTATTTCTGTACTCGTATAGACAGCGTGGTTGAGGTGTATTCTGGGTGCGCTGACCGGTCAGGGTTGCAGTCTTTGGCGCGGTCACACGATAAAGGGTACGCGATTACTCGCCGACAATTGCGAGGCGCCGGTACTTTAAGAGGTCTGGCGGAATTATATTCTAGCGAGGAATATACATAATTGTATCCCTGGCGCCCCCTAGTGCTCTAAACATCTGGAGGGTGGAAACCATTTTACTTCCTCGCCCCATCAGGTCTTGGAAGCTTTAGAAGTGCTGCAAAAGAATGCGCAAAATAGTTAACCTGGGAACTCTTTAATATAACAGTAGGTGACAGTCACAAGCAAACGGGCAGCACTACAGTTCTGGTCGTTCCGTTTTGCGGTGCCACGTACTTGTGTGGGCTGAAGATTTCGTTATTAGGATCCCTCTCTTCCGGAGGCTGCCACCAATTCAATTCTGCCCGGCCCTGGCCTCCCAAATGCTCAGATTCAACTAGGCAACAAGTGAGAGCGCGGTGAGGTCTCTCCTTTTGTGTCACGACTGCACGTCCATGTCTGGACCACACAACGGCGAAAACTGTTGCGCTGGAGTGAATGCACACCTGAACGGTACAGAGCTATCCTTTTATCAATCATCAAAGGGGTAAGAGACCATCCCCGTTTTAAATAAGGTATCGATAACCACCATGACTATCACTTCACTGCCCGCCCATCTTGCAATGATGATGGACCCCCGAAGTACCTGTAACAAACAAATAAAAATAAATAAGTCTCTTTGAAACAACTGACTGAGGGTCGAACACCGCGGCAAACACTAGTTGAGTACAACTCGACGTTCGAATCTTATCCAGCTGTCGACCTCCCTCGCGTGGCAAACAGCGCAGTAGTCAAGCTACAGGAATAGATTGCTCTCTTTGTTGACCAGCCTGAGAAAGGCACGTTTAACAGTTTCATTCCCAAAGCACTAAATTTGAGCTAAAATAGGCACGACGAGCACCTGCCTGAGCCATACCATTCTAATGAAAGGCGCCTCTTTCGTGCCAGCAACTCATGCCTGAGGCGCCTCGGCACCTTTCCCATTCTGCCTACATTACGAACACCTCCACTTTGCCCGTTTCCTTGCTACTCCGAAAGGACCGCTAGCTCACTCCGTCCGCAGTAACCGCGCTGTGGAACTCGCTTCTCCTCCACACTCGAGATATACATTCGGTGCTGCCAAGGGAATGGAAAGGGGGGGGGGGGGGGCAAAGGGGAGCCAATTGTGCGCCAGCGTTCGGGGTTACGTGCTCATTAACGGGACCCAGTCGCGAGTCCAACCACCTGCGCGAGTGCGCACTCGATCCTCGGTGTTGTCCGCGTGTACGGGCTGCGTTTATACATAGCCCGCGTGCGCACATCCACATACAAAAAGAAAAACAAGGGAAGAATAGCAAACAAACCAGATACAGCAACGGTAGCCCCTCCTCCTTACTCCAGCCCGGCGAGCGCCACGCGTGTCACGGGCAACCCCGAGCGTCCAAACATAACGGACAAGAAAGAAACGCACTCCTTGGCCGGTCTGACCGACCAGCGGGCCATGTTGCATATGGATGGGATCGCGTCGTGACGGAGCTGCCTCTGTTATTCGGAGCGCGGGCATATTCGGATGTGCGCCGTCGGCGCCAGGCGTCTATCTGCATGGGCTCGCCGGCCACAGCATCCTCGGGTTCGGCGAGAGTTTCGACTCCGCGGAGTGGCGCCCTCTCTCGGAATTTCGTGAGCGTCTGGCAGTGCGTGCATTAAAAAAAATTGGAGAGGACACTGGAGAGCGCGGTCGGTTAGGCTTTCCAATCTGAGCAGTTTGACACCTTTTAATGCATTTGTCGTTTGTTTCAATTAATTAATTGATTAATTATACACTTTAATTTCTTTAATTAGCATCATCAAGCATTGATCTTTCATTCTGAGCATTTTTACGCCTTTGAACCCCGTTTTTCATTTTCCTTTTTTTTTTCATTTCTTTCATTAATCAATTAATCACAACGATTTCATTAACTCGTCATCGCCTAAAACAAACTAATCAATCATCAATCATTAGAACGACATATTACCTTGATACTGTTTTTTTACGCAGCCTCCTCCTCCTCCTCATAACTTTTTGTTACGGAATAAATTTGATTTGATTTGATTTGATTTCCGACACGTGGTGCCGACTACGCCGATGGCTTTTCAACCGAACGAGCTGTATACGCTATCGCGTAATGCACTGTCTACGATTGGGTTTAGTCGGAGAGATAAATGCGGCTCTGTTGCTTTTGAAAAGAGTCAACCGTGAAGAGCATTGTGAGTGCGGATATTGCGTCGTTCGAGCTAACTACGTCATCATCGCGTGATCTAGTCACGTGATCAAATGCGGCAGCAGGTGTTGCATCTAAATAAATCGGATGACTCGATGGTCGTGTGGTTCATCAATTGTCAGTAGGTGATTAAACACCTTCCACATGACCATGACCACCTTACACATACGCCACTTCAGTATTTTGGAACGTTATAGCTGCACAGTAAACTTTCTCTTAGGGAGAGGATGCCGGCGTCTCCACCGTAGTAACCAGTTGTCGAAAATGCCCACGTTCGACAGCCGGTATAAGAAGATGCTCTCCCGGTCGGTCTGGTCCATAAGAGAGTCACAGACTGTCCTCTTCCGGGTCAAGGAAGCAGATAGCGACAGCATGTCAGCTCCCCCCTCCCACCACCCACTTAAAACATAAGTGCACCCACTCCTAAGCTTACCTGAACCACACGACCTTAAATGGCACTGTCCATTCCCCCTCCCAAGTTGTCATGCATAAGGCTTTCCTGGGCACCATTAGACTCTTCGAGCAGCAGGTGAACGCGGGAATTGTTTCTTACGGCATATTACGGTCCGGGTGGGCCCGAAGAGGGGAGAGCACTTCGTGGTGCTGGGATCAACGTTTATAGCAATTTTGATTTCTATTTGTCTACTATTTACTATTTCCATTTATTGCTACTTGCCACATACTGAATTACTATTCTGCATTTCTTCTTATTCGAAACACCAACTTTTACTCTACAAGCTGTCTCTGTCACTTCTCCACTGGGAAGGGCAAGTAGTCCTCAAGTCTTTTCAATGACTGACGTCATACCTCGCGTGCAGAAGTTTCTAGTGAAGATCATTATGATGAATTTTTAATGATGTAATGACAGCTATTGTCCGCTGCACCATGGCACAAGGTATCTTTTCTTCACACATGGTGGGTCAAAGGTCCGTTTTTCAAGCCTTTCACCCCAGGGAAGATAGACAATTTTATTGACTGAAAGGGCGGAGAAGTCGGCCGGAGAGATGAATATCTGTCCTGCTACTCTGCATTGGGGAAGAGGAGAAGAAAGAGGGTCGTCATGGGTGACGATGTAGTGAGAAGGGAGATGAAAGTCTGAGCACGCACATTTGATGGCATGCAAATTGAGAGTCGAGGCCCATGTAGCTCAAAAAAACGTGAAAAGGCCCGTATTGCCTGGACAGCTTTCCAACTATGTGGCCAGGCGCCTAGCTGTAACTCCCCAGAGAGTGGCGTGCTGTCTAAACGCCTCAAGAAAGCGGCCAACGTTAGTGTTTCCGGCACATATACAGGGGCAACACCTTGATTTTTTCGTCTGCTTCTCGAGACCACAGCAGTACGTAGAAGCCATATTGGGCTCCCATTTCCCAATACTATAGGGAAGCGGTACACTTCAGGACGCGCTCTCGGAAGCCAGTGAGACGACCACGCAGGCACCGGCCACTCCATTGCATCGCTAAACTGCGGCGCACATGCATTGCAGGGTAGTGATGCAGAGGAAGCCGAACACAAGGCCAAAGGAAAGCGTGTACCCATTGTATCACCAGTGGGTACCCGATGGCAAAGTTTCAAGGGGTTTCCTTAGAAACTTGTTGCACTTCGCGCAGGTTTCATTGGCCTGTCCGCACAGAATTCCACTTTAATGCTATGGACTCCTTTAGTAAAGGCCATCAACCCCTGGCATAAAGATGGCGACGATGGCGCACATAGCTTGTCGACGGGCTCACGTAAAATTACGTCGCTACAAGCTGTTTTAGATTAATGGGAGAAAGCGACTGTACGTGAGAACTGCACGTTCGTTAACCCTGTTATTAGCGGATCATTGAATTCCAACTATGTTTTTGGTAGAGCACGGGGTGAAGGGGTTAAATTCCGAAGATTGAGGTCAAGCTGTGTCCCCTTGTAGAACTATAACGACGTGCCCGCGATATACACCCGCACACCGTGCTCCCGTGCATCTGCCAGCAACGAGCCCGCACACATCGACTACAAAGAGCCTCGCACGCCTGACGCCACAGGTGCAAGGCTGTTGCCAGTGGCTCAACCCGTGGCCATCTCGTCGGGTCTCGAGAGGTCGGGCACCTATCCACCTTGGGGCCTCGGCTCTGCCTGCCCGAAATGCGCAATCGCGAATCACTTTCTGACGCACGTGCTCTCGTAGCAAGGGATCTGAGTCTTTCTTTCCTTCTTCCTTCCTTCCTTCCTTCCTTCCTTCCTTCCTTCCTTCCTTCCTTCCTTCCTTCCTTTCTTCCTTCCTTTCTTCCTTTCTTTCTTCCCTCCTTTCTTCCTTCCCTTCTTTCTTTCTTTCTTTCTTTCTTCCTTTCTTCCTTTCTTCCCTTCTTTCTTTCTTGCTTCCCTTCTTCCTATCTTTATTTCTTCACTTCTTTCTTTCTTCTTTTGTTTCTTTCTTTCTTCCTTTCTTTCTTCTCTCCTTTCTTTCTTCCTTTCTTCTCTTATTTCTTTCTTTCTTGCTTGCTTCCCTTTTTCTTTCCTCCTTTCTTTCTTTCTTTATTTCTTCACTTCTTTCTTTCTTGCCTTCTTTCTTCCCTTCTTTCTTTCTTCCTTCCCTTCTTTCTTTCTTTCTTTCTTCCCTCCTTTCTTTTCCCTTCTTTCTTTATTCCTTTCTTCCCTTCTTTCTTTCTTTCTTGCTTCCCTTCTTCCTTTCTTTCTTCCCTTCTTTCTTTATTGCTTTCTTTCTTCCCTTCTTTCTTCCTTCCCTTCTTCCTTTCTTTCTTTCTTTCTTTCCTTCTTTCTTTCTTCCCTCCTTTCTTTCTTTCCTTCTTTCTTTCTTGTTCCCTTCTTCCTTTCTTTCTTCCTCCCCTTCTTTCTTTCTTTCTTTCTTTCCTTCTTTCTTTCTTTCTTCCCTCCTTTCTTTCTTCCCTTCTTTCCTTCTTCCTTCCTTTCTTGCTTCCCTTCTTCCTTTCTTTCTTTCTTTCTTTCTTTCTTTCTTTCCTTCTTTCTTTCTTCCCTCCTTTCTTTCTTCCTTCTTTCCTTCCTTTCTTGCTTCCCTTCTTTCTTTCTTTCTTCCTTTCTTTCTTTCTCACGTCCATCACTCATTTATCTTTCACCAGCGCATCAAGGGCAGGCAAGTCGTATTGAGAGTCATGCACGCGTTCGAACCGCGGCAGGGTTTTCTTGGATCTGCCATTTTTAACGTAGGACGGGTAACGAGCATGGTAACGAGAACATGTAGTCACGAGGGCAGCCGAGCTTCTGTGGGTTCTCGGTAAAATTAGTTGCGCGCGTGGCCACGGTTGCGTGCTTAACCTCATTACCCTTCTTTTCGTTTTGTCTTCTGACGCCGGCCTTGCCACGTGACGTATTTATCGGGAAATTGGAACGGGTGCAACACTCTCGCAAGGCGGCAGGGGGCTGCAAAAGAGAAGAAAACTTGTAATTGAAGAGGATGAAGGTCGCAACCCTTTGGTCAAGGATTCGTGGAAGCACGCGCCGTCGATGGTTGCACATGTCCTGAGGTCACGTTCTTTTCTTCCTCTTATACTGCAAACTAGTCCTCTGACCGACCTCATCGATAAAGATGAATTCAGGCAATCGATATTCCAAGCTGCAAAAGCGGAGAAGCCCGGAGAGAAAGATGAGAGACGCTTTCAGCTCCCGCACACCGCTGGAATCTCGCATAAGCGCAGCCTCTCCTCGTGCGATCCTCGCTCCTATATTGGCGGCTAACTTTTCAAGAAAATTCACAACGTTAGGATTACGGGTGCGTGCGTGACGAATACCGATGCAACTATCAGTACTACTACTTCTCCTTCAAAGGAGGGAGGAAGTAGTCGATTCAATTACAGAGTATTTCCTAATTGGAGTGTTGTGGGAGTGTATTATGTTGTGTGTCATTGCCACCCCTGCGACAACCAGTCCAGAAGTGACCTCAGTTCGTAATAAATGAGGATGTTCATTTAATAAAAAAGTCAATCCAGGGTCTGTCAGAAAGGAATTACTAAACTTTTTTTCCTTGAACCAATGTTAAACCTTTAACGCTGTTGCTTCGCTGACAGCTGCTGCTCCCCTTTTTTGGGAAGAATGTCGTTCGTCTGCGTATTAACCTTCGTACGCAGGGAGGAAGAGACCGATAAGTATTTTATTGCTTAAAACTCCAGGTCACAATCGTGCCTTGGTCACAGTATAGGACTAGTATTGGCTACTTATGTATCAATACAGGCCTTTAAGGGTAAAATAAATTATGATGATGATGATGATGATGATGATGATGATGATGATGATGATGATGATGATGATGACTTGTGGGAATGAGCGAAAGCATTTTGAGTTTGGCCTCGCTGATGACGGCCACTGTTATCTGCACAGGATGCCGCAGACGCACACCATTTCATCAATGTTCCACCGCTCCGGGGAAGCCCCGATGATGACGATAACGATCTGGCGGTGGTTCACTTGGCAGACCCCGTACCACGACACCTAACGTCTGATTGCGAGAATTAAGGTACTTCGCCATGTGAGGGGGGGGGGGGGGGGGGGGTTGATTTGCAGGCGCCGCAGTCGTGCCGAATAAGTCCGTTCGTTGTGCGATGACCCTCGGCATAATTAGCAATGTGGGTATCAAGCGTGCATTGAGCCTGTGGTGCATGCCGCGTGTTGATGAATGCGTTTGAACTCAGTGAACTTAGCTGTCGATTACCCGAAAGAAACTTTAAACCATAGCCTAAAAATTGATTACCTAATAATAACCTGAATTTCTTATAAGAGCAGAATACTGGAACGCAGCGAAAGAGCTGCCGTCAAGAGACAAAAGGAGAGCTTATTATATGTCTTAATGAGAATTAGTTACTCACGAAACCGCTTACTGAACGGTGGTTTACTTAAAGGATTGTAAATTTTGTAATATCCGCTTTGTGCACGTTTATCGAATACTAGCCCATTCCTACGGTTCCTTTACCACTGTTTCTAGGCTAGACCTGAGACCTGGAAAGCAGTTTGATAACGCGTTTCTTGCCACATGGGTGCCTATAGCAAGGAAAAAAAAGCAGTGGTTTGGTTTGGTTTGGTTTATGGGGTTTAACGTCCCAAAGCGACTCAGGCTGTGAGGGACGCCGTAGTGGAGGACTCCTGGATAATTTCGACCACCTGTTCGTGCACAGACATCGCACAGGATCTCGAGCATTTCGCCTGCATAGAAATGCTACCACCACGGCCAGGATCGAACCCGCATCTTTCGGGTCAGAAGATGAGCACCATAAAAACTGAGTCACCGCGGCTGCTTGAAAAAAAAAGGAAAGCAAGAAGCTGAGTAGAATGATCGATACCTTCCGATTTATTTGAGTTTAATGACGTCTTGAGTGCCTTTCAGTTGCTGCTTTTCCACTCGTGTAAGCAGTTTGAAAAATTTGCAGAGCTAAGCTTACCGGCTTAGCGCATTAATCGGTGAAAGCTGTTGTATTTTTGGCTTAGCCATATAGCCCTGCATATTAATTTAATACTCTATACTCCGTTTCATACATCAGGTGCAACCCTGTCAAAGCTAGCGCACATGTTCGCGCTGCCTGCATCCGCGACCAAAAAGTAGTGAGTTCCTTTGTGGTGAGCGAAACATAGTGAATCCTTTGTCTGCAGGCTTACTACATGACACATTTGTCATGAACTTGATCAAATGGGCTCTTACTGCGGACGTCACACTGTACCTTTCTCGTGCCTTAGACCACTCGGCCTCAGAACAAGCGCGGAGTAACACGCCTCCCTTTATTTTCCCGTCCGGACTACTACCGTGCCTTTCACAGCGTTGCACCTGATGTATGAAACGGAGTATAAAGTAATTCAGGTCTTATGGTTCACGGTGTATATTCCACGTGAGAATGCAGGGCCTAACCTACAACAGCTTTCACTATTAAACGAATGCACCTATAACCGCCAACCAAAGTCCTCGCAGCTTTACAAGAGCGCGGATGTCATTGCCACTCTCATATTTTTATTCCAGTGAATACAAAACAGTGGAATATTAAAAGGAACACTATATTAAAACGCATTCAATGAATATTCCCAGAGTAAACATGAGCAGTGTACATGCTTTGTTACCTGAGTAACTGTCCTAAAGATGCATGGCCGCTTAATGTCTTTTCGGGCTCACTGCAAGCGTAAAAATAAATTTGCTTCTTGAACACGAGCTAAGCGCTGCCCTTGATATTACCCGCACGTTAGTAAAGCTTTGCTACCGGGCTGATCAGTTCTGCATGTTGAAAGAACGTTAGCGCAAAAAGCTCTGGACAAAACGACAAAGGGGACGAAGTGGGCGACGTGGTCGCAAATGTCCTCCCTTGCCTTTTTGTCCAGTCCATGATGAGCTAACTGTTTTTTTTTTTTTACTACGCTCTTGCCTGCACCTACTTCATCTTAATCCACTGATGCCATGTACGCGACGTCCACGTATTTCTGTCGAGCAAACATTACCCCTTTTCGGGTCCAGAGAACTCCCAAACTTTTTGACCGTCCGGACCAATTAATAAGTGATTATTCGGCACTTCGTTCCACCTTCACCCCATGACAGTGCTCAATGCAAGGCCCACATTATCCACTGCCACATCTCTCACGTGACCACAAAGGGCGCATTCTTGAAAGCACCCATCCCAATCCACCCGTGTGACATGCTCGCTGACTGGCAGTTAGTGAAGATTTAGCATAACGGAGACGTACTTCCGTAGGCGTATATTCCAGGTTACCTGACGCCTGCGCACGCTCAGTCGCGGGTTCGAGGCCAGGTGGGGGCTACAGCGCATGCGCACCCGGCGTCCGGTAATCCGCGGTATGCGTCTATGGGCTAGTATGTCTCCGCTATGCTAAACCTCTCTAATGCCGAGTCTCCGCCAACAGCACTCCAATACGACATTTACCATGCATTGTAAACGCACCAGCCGTTAATGCGAAAATCTTGCTGCATGTTTGCCCTGTTTCTATAGACCTCCTGCATGTTTGTAAACAAACGAGGTGGCGCTGCAGTCGCTAGCGAGCTCGTGGTAGGCAAAAGGTCGGAGTAGTGGCGTCGCGGACAGGTGTTGAGCGCGGGTTTTCAAGGCTTGTAGGCGCGTTTCCAGTTTCTGCGAATCATAGCAATGGTCGATGCTTCCAACTTAGTAATTTGTTGAAGTACACGAGCTCGCGTTGGCCACGTGCGGCGTAGTACAGAGAAATAGTTTGCCACTGTGTATTGTACATATGGTAATTAGTAAACAGAAAGCGTTTCTGTCGTTGATTTGTACGCTAGGCATTGAATAAAATAGGAAGCTTCTGACACTCTGCTATAGCCAGAATGATATTACTTCGGGACAGTAGTGAGGGGAAGTGCTGGCGTTCTTTCGGCGGAGCAGACGTGCGCTCACCGTCTGCTGACACGTACGCGTACCTGTCGCGCTGAGCGAAAAGTGGGGGCAGCGTCGTCTCCCATTCTCCGTCTCGCTTAAGCGCTGTTTTTAGCCGCAGGATCACGCACCAGCCAGGCCGACTTCTGTCTCCCCTTGTTAAACTGGTCGATTTGGTGAAAATTTTTGATTTCTGGAGTTATTTTCTTTCTTACCCTAGGGTGGTCTGTTTCGTGACGAAAAAATTACAGCAAAATATTCGGTAGAAATTTATAAATTACGCTTTCTTGATGTGTTGTCGAAAATTGTGAGGTAATTTCTCTGAGTTCTTTGACGCTTTCTTTGAGTTCATTGCCCCATTTCTTTGACCAAAGCGCAAGCGAAGAGGCCAAAAACGAGGGAATAAACGTTAAGGTTCGTTTTCTGGCCTTTCACATTTCCTGCGATTGGGCATCACTCACACCTTCGTAATTTCGTAACGCAGGAAAATAGAATGATTCTATTGGTCGCAAACGATTTCCGAGTGAGAGATTGAGAAGTGTAATAAATCGCTTAATTTTTTTCCTACACGTGCAGTACTATATATATGTTCGTTATTTTTGTAAGAAACGTTATCATGTAACTATGCATGCATAAGTACATGATCATCTAAAAGAAGAGCTAACAGCGTCATCATACAGAACAGGGCTTTGTGAACATGCTGGCATAAACAAAATAGCGCACTTTCTACTCAATTATTTAAGACCTTGGGGTGACTTGACGAGGGTGTTAATTATAATGACTCAAGAACTGCACCAGGTATACATAAAAATAAAGCGCATTACTGAAACTAGCGCAGCAGTTTAATATTTGCACCAAATTTGGGTACATATATCGCATGCATAAATAACGGAAACACTTTTCATCGCCGCGTCCCCTCTCAATCTCGCCACGTGTCTGCTAGTAGCACGCCTGCTTCTCCAAACAAGCTTCGCGATCATGGACCACATCATGAAACATGACACATGCGTGATGCAATATATGAAAAAGCATGTGGCGTTTAGCACACTTAAGGTACGTTATTCTAAGCATGCCAACGTGACCGCGCAAGAACTTACCAGACTTCTTTCAACTCGAATCAGATAATTACGTCAGTCATATTTAAAAAAACATTTTCAGGTATATATTAAATGCCATAAAACGCGTCGTTTAAACATGCTGTGCTATTAACAAAAGAATGCATTTCTTGGGGGCGAGTGAACTTGCTGGCGCCCCGTGCACACCGGCTCAAGGTGATAAATACGTGCACAGCTACATATGTGCTTTTTTTCTTTGCACAGTTATGAGCGCAACATGCTGATGTTCAGGTGAATGAACGCAGTAACTTGCATGCTATTAAGTGCATTGAGTGGCAGTGCCTATCGACTCCCAGAATTCGCGTTTTACTACCGCGGCCCATTCCCTGTTAGCCAGTTTCCTTATGCGGTATTTATCTGCTAGAAACATATCGGGGCTAATTTAAATTTCCTTTTATGCTACTACGCGGATCCAACAGTGACGCAGCTGGTCAGTACATGCTGCTTCTGCAGTACGCAGGCATGATGCAGCCGCCGATAGCTAAGGCAGCTGCGGTAGGCACGGGCAGCAGGAACCTGTTTTGCCTACCATGCGAAAGTCGCTCCTGACATCAGCGCCACCGCATCCTCGTGACGTCGCGGGGTGAAGGAGGTCCATAGGGTTTATTTACTGCTTAATGAAAGTCGTTCCGCAGCGTTCTATGCTGACTCTTGAGAAGGGTTTCTGCCTGTGAAGCAGTTTAATGACATATTATATCATGCTCCTGCCGAAGCTCCTGTCAGCTGAGAGTCCATGACCGCGAAATTTCACAGATGCAGATGCGCACAACTATTGAGCTCTATTCTGCATAAAGTTGTCCGTAAAAAATTTGACGCCTACGAAGGTGTCGTTCAACCTTTGAATTTAACTCTACCTTTCGCAGTCCCGAAACAATTAAACTCACGTACGAGAAGCTGGAAAGCGGCGACCAGGCACTGTTGTCTTACCCCCCCCCCCCCCTCGGCCTCTATGTCTTTAAAAAAAGTAAAATAATAAAAGAAAGATGTGTTACTCTATTCGTCGCGAGCCCAATCCCAATCAGCTGCAAGATCTTTCCAGAGGGCAATTAATCGTCATAATCCTTGTACCCCACGTGGCGATCGGTGCGGTGAGGCCACATAAAAGTCAAGTAAAATAACAAGGCCTCCGGCTATCCAGGCAAGCCAAACAATAAAAAGAGTAAGAATGCTGGTTAGACTCGTTCAGAGTCCGGAAACTCCCGCTGCTTCACCGTCGATATAACTTTGCCGACACGGTCGGCTTCCAGCTGTTTCCTGCCCGCAGGAATAAACATCTCAGTGGCTCGTCCTGTGTGCATCCGATGGCTGGCTTCGCGCTTAACACAAACAACCTTGGCAGGGCCTTGGCATTATGACCGACCTGGGACAGCCCCGAGTGGCCCGGATATCTTGACGGGGTGTTTGCACGCGCCTGCCAGTGCTACTCCGTACGCGGCGCGGCTCCATATGGTCCTCCGCAAACGCCCGTCACGAGTTCCAGCGTGTCGACACGTACGGTGCACGAAAACGCCAGCGCGCGCCCTAGGCACGTCACGCCGTCCGGGTCGAACGTCTACCAATCGCACTATGCGCCGCCGCATAGACGTACCGTACATAAGCCGCAGCACGAAGCGAGGAGACACACGTCAGTCGTGCTCGCGCCGCCTGGAAGGCACCTACTGCCATCGTGATCTCGGCCCCATCTGCTTTTCCGTCTGCGAGCGGTAGCAGACGACATCGAACGCCCGGGCGCTGCTGTATCGTTTTAGTTTATTTTTGGGGGGCGTTTCTAAATATGCGCGCCCTTGATCGCTGGAGTTTGTGAAATGATTGCTCGGAATCACGACTCGTGCCCGCCACGGCATGTCGCGTCCTTGGAACTGTCACAAACGAGTGCTCCGAGGCACTTGGCGATTTGAATGCGACCCATAGCAGCCTGCGGAGACGCCGATCGAGAGACTCAAAAATAACCTGGCTTTGCGGTTCAGTTACGAAACTGAGCATAGGCAGCACATTAAAAACGATGTTCGTCAATTATTTTAATGTTTATGGACTGCAGCACCTTCCCTGGGCGAACAGACTACTGCCTAAAACTCTGGAACCGTATAGACTAGGCATCTTCGACACGGCGGCTACGTGTTGCCCAGTGCGGGCACCTATGTTTACTACTTCCTTCGAAAAACTCCCACAGGTGGTAATGGTGAAGTACCTTCCAGACTATTCCCCTCTTCCGTGGGTAAGTAAGAGAAGTGAGTGTTGTGCTCTGTTGTCCACATAGCTCAGATCTAACTATATCACGTGACCGCAGATGGCGCATCATCATTGGCTAGCTGGTGACGGCGGCGGTGCTTATCCTCACTGGTCAGAATAGGATCTACAGATCTAGGAGAGTTTGTGTGAGCGAATTTTCTGTGACGACTTGCATACTTCTACTACTGCTACGACCATATAACACGACGACAGCGCCTTGAAAGGTATTGAAAGGCCAGTGAAAGGTCTTCAGGCCGTAGGGTTAGCTCGTGAGTCGTGTAGACGGGCACTTAAGGAACACCTTATGTTTGATACCTCCGGGCATGGAATAACACTCTTGTTCTCATATCTGTGACGTAGTGCAAGTCATGCACACGCGCCTAGCCGGACAGAAGCAGCCCCCATTTCTGTTATCTAACCGCTTGCCTATATAACCGCTCGCCTTCTTCAATAAAGCGTCATTCATGCACCATGCTTCGTCGTGTCCACATGGTGTCAGAAGTGGCCGGTTAGCGATCGCGCAACGCAACCGGGCAACGTAACCGACGGCAGAAGCACGGCAATCCGGGAGGCCCGGGTAATTTCATCGGACCAGAGCCATGACAGACGCCGAGCAGCACCGCGCCCAGCCTGCCGCCCCCGTCACTTCGCTGCTGCCACCACCGAAGGCCCTGGATACAACGGGAGATGTCTGGCATAGCTGGGAAGCATGGAAGCAAGAGTTCGAGCTCTTCTCAACTGCAACCTACCTGGACCAACAACCGAAAGAGGTACAGGCAGCCACTTTTCTCATCAGTATTGGAGAAGACGCACGCAAAACGTACAGCACTTTCGTATTTGATGCTGGAGAGGATAAAAGCGACATTGCTGTACTGAAGCGAAAGTTTGAAGCGTTCTACAAACCAGCACTAAACCTAGCTTATCACGAGTTTCGATTTGGAAAGCGTGACCAGAAGGAAGACGAACATTTTAACGATTGGTTAACGGAGCTGCGTGTACTAGCAAAAAGCTGTGAATTCGGTGAGCTGGAAGAACGCATGCTAAGAAGCAGAATCATTCTGGGAATGAGAGACAAGAAGCTTCAAGAAACGCTTCTTTCTGAAAATGCTTCCTTGGCCAAAACTGTTGAAATGTGTCGAGCTCGGGAACACGGCAAAGAGCAAAGTGGAGAAATACACTCCAGCAAGAACTGTCAAGTGGACGTCAATGCGGTCCTCCAAATGAAAAGTCGCTGTAACAAATGTGCTCGTGTTCACAACAGTGAAACATGCCCTGCAAAGGGACGCACTTTTTTACCTTCAGGAGGTTCGCAAGTGTTTGTGCTCAGGAGCTAAACCCCGTGGCCTCGAGACACTATAGACGAAGCCTACAAATCAGCAAAATGCTGCATGCAAACAGTCCAGTTTGGAAGAAAACAAATATTGATATTAGAGAATGGCGGTACTGTTTTGCGTCTGACAGCTTAGAGCACATAGTAACATCGTTCAAATATCTAGACTCCGTTTTCTTGAGCGCTCTTCTCTCGTTCTTTCTTCATTGGCTTAGGTAAGAAACACCTCCTCCTTGTCTAAGCCAAGTAAACATAGACATCATTCGAATACCCAGTGGTTATCCTTGCTGATGTTGCTGTTACCCGAAGAGCATTCCTGAGCGTCGAGCATACGTTCAGTAAATGCAAAGGTAGCAGTTCGGATCTTTATTTCCTAGAAGAAAAAAAAAAAACTCGGAGGACACTTAATTATTTTACGCATTGAGGATGTGATACCATTAAAAGGCTAACCAGATTTCCCCGCCCTTTCTAATTTCCCGCCACGTTTTCCCATCAATATCCGGTTCTAACCAGATTTATACGCCATTTCTCTCGCCTTTTGTGTTTTTCGCCATTTTGTTATATTATAGCGCCACCTGTGACGTCACATCTCTTTGATCAGTCAGCGAATGTCATGACGAACGCCGTGAGACTCCGCTTTTTCCACCCCCGGGGTGGGAGGGGTGGGGAGAGGTGCGGAGGACTCTAATGCCATTGCATTAATGAGGACACAGTGCTATTTGCACATCCTATTGTTGTTAGCGTATGACGTTGTTTACGAAAGAGCTCGGCTCAATCACGCTCTCACACAAGTATTCTCACAATGCAGGTAGAGCATTTACTTTCACAGTGTCATGCCATACGCGGTAGGTAGGTATAGCTCCAGTCACAGCTTTATACCAGCGAGCATAGCAATAAAATCCCTTCACGTGGAAAAAGCATATGGTAACTGACAGTGAACATGCAGTGTGGGAAATGTCTCTTTTATAAAACCTTTAATTTCTAATGTTCTTTCTTTTCATTATTTACGATTTGTACTTGAAAATATTCACTGAAAGACAGTGCATATCCCTCAGATGCACGATTTGCGCCCAATTTTTTTTTCGTTTTCCTCTCTGTCATCTTTCTAACCCCTATCCCCCATCCCCAGTGTAGGGTAGCAAACCGGAGACTCACATCTGGTTGACCTCCCTGCTTTTCCTTCATTCTCTCTCTCGCTCTTGCGCCCAATTAGATGATTCAAATCTAGCTTTGGAATGTTTAACTGAAGATGGTTCCGGAATTACTTTTAATGTTGACGTCTTATCATCTCTCATCCACGTACGTAAATAAAAATAACTTAAACTTCAAAGAATTGATATCACTGATATTCATTTGCGGATATTTATTAGGCATCTCTGAATAGAATCCAGCATTTTAAGCATCCCGTGAACGTCCAATATAGATCGAGTGCACGTTTCAATGACATCCGTGGTTAGTTGGCAAAAATTGAACGGCTGATTAAAAAATGCCAAGTTTTCGTAACCCACGCCTGACCTCCTGGTTACGTTAACCAATACCTTTCTCATCGGTGCAAACGGGCAACTTCATTGGTTTTAGAATTCGACGAGCTTAAAGGGGCCGAATGTGTGAAACTTGCATGCAAAGTATGCGAACCCCTTTTGGGCTAGCATTTGAAATGGTGACATAATCGCCGATTAAAATCGCGGTGGCATTCAAGCTTCTCCGCAGCCCACAGCGCCAAGTAGGGGGGCATGATGACGTCATCGAAGGTACTTGTACATTTCCAACGCATAAACGCATGCTTTGAAGGAAAAAAAAAACACCACTGAAGGCAAAGCCAACCGAGAGTTATTCGGTGGCATCAAACCAGGCAGGGCAGGGTTTGGTTGACGGCAGCGGTAATTTGAAATCTTACCTTCCGTGACGTCACACCGAACTTGCCCGCACTTCTCGGATGCTTTGAGGAGAAGCCTGAAATTTTATCGTCGATTTCGTAACTATTTTAAGCGCTAGCGCAAAAACACTTGGCAGACTTTGCCTACAGCCTATATAGATATGAGTCCTTGAATATCGCAGAATTCTTATAAAGCGGTGCAGTTGCCCTTTAATACGGGCATCCTTGGAAGGCACGCATAGTGACGGGATTAAATGAACAGTTCCAAAGGGATCAACGCCATCTAGTGGTCGCTGCGCTGCGCAAAAGGGGCATTGCGAAGGCCGCAGTTCGAAAAACCGTTACACCACCACACTCTTCGAGTCAAGCAAGGGTGGCGGTGGCGGTGGAATGGGCATAACCAGGCCGTAACACAGTTGAGCGCGGCTGAAAAGGGGCGCGCGCTTATCGGGCTGACCTCTGACCTTTAATTCTCCGACCGCTCTGCCGGCTTCGGCCGTCGCGGACGGGGTCTGCCACGAGGTCAAGGCCGGTCGTGGTCCGCGACGAGCCGCTCCCTCTCTCTCTCTCTCTCTCTCTCTCTCCCACTTGCCTCCGTTTGACGACCCGCCGGCGGTTCTTTTAACCCCTATTTATGATCGCGATGATGTGCGCATGCGCAGTGATAGCGGCACGCCACATACTCCATGCTTGCGCTTTATGAACGCGCATAACCCTGCTTTCGGCCCGTTCTTTTCTTTTTTTGTTGTTGTTTACAAGAGCCAGCCAGACACGAGCGCGCAGAGAGAGTAAATGCGGCACGTAACGCGCGAAATCGAACGTGAGCATTGGGCGTAACACAGAGCGCAGACGAAGGCAAGCTCACGCGGCAGGCCAGCGAATGCAGCTAGAGATGGAGTACGCGCATATGCAAGAGTTGCGCCAACTATTCGTGGGCGAGAACATTATGCATCTGCGCATATGTAGGTACCCTGCCGTACAATGCGCTCTGCTCTGGGGGCGAACGTTGACCGCCCGCGCACATATTCGCATGCTTTCGCATGCACGTACTACGTAGGCACATGCGCGATGGTTCGGAGAGGGGCTTCAGAAAAGTTACCCAATATAAAGAAACTTGTTGTCGATGTACTTTCCAGTGCGCGGTTATGCAGACGCATATCAGTATATTTTGATTTTCTAGTTCCATCCGGCATAGCGAGAATGCCCTTTTCAGTCCTCTGTATGTTGCCTTCGAAAACACTTAACAAGCTGCGAGTGTAGTACACCAACAGAGGCACGTTGTATTTATGTCTGTGTAGAAGCGAGCGGCTTCTTTTATTAATGCGAAGGTATTAGATGGCTCACTTTCAAGGTCATATCCGCAAAAAAGTGTCCGCAAGAAACGGCGCAATGCGACGTCACGAGCCGACGAGTCGCGCGGAGAAGTTGATGATGCCACATAACTAATTAATGCTACTTAATATTTTAGGTAATGTTAAGACTAATTAGCGTTGTTAGTGATAACATCATGCGAGCGCGACGTCACACCAGGTCACGTGACAGCGATAAAATGTGCCATCAAACCTAGTCACGTGACGGCGCTGTAATATGACATCACACCTACTTACGTGACAACGATGTAAATTCTCGTCATACCAGGCCCCCATCCACCCCCCTCCCACCCCCATTTCAAGATCAATATGTATTCCACATTACTACACATGCGCGCATGACGCATTGCAAAGAGTGCCCACAACCCGGTCCACATTCATTACATTCGGATTGTCCAGCAGGTAAACGCGCCAGTTCTGATCTATGACATATACTGCAAAGATCATGCAACGACACATACCTTCGACTCTCGAGATGATGGCGACGATGATAATGCTAACAGTGTATCCTTATGAGCCCGGAAAAGTCTGATATACCGCTACCAAATTAAAGGTTGCCAGAATATTGATTAAATATTGTACATTACCCAGCAACCGAAGGCAATTATTGTGCGGGAAAATAAGAATGCCTGTAGCTAATAATTAAGGATGATGATGTTGATGTTCCTGGAAGGTCAAGACCCTCCCCCATTTCCGCCACTTAACTCCAGGTGACGATGGTAGTGGTTTCGAAATCCTGGGAATTCTCCGATGACTCGGTGAGCCCGAGGCATTTTAAAAGGGCTAGATTACGTCTACGAACACTGTGCCAACTATTAAAACCACATGGGTCAAAATAACTGCCATAGTACGGGCAGCGTGAACCGCTCTCTGTCAAGAGCACCATGGCTCTCCGCTCTCCGCTCAAATTTCCCCGCAGCGGAATCTTTTTCCGAGCCTCCCGTCCCACGACCCACCCTGGGAAAAAAAGCCGCCTAAGTACTCATACGCCTCAACAGAATTCTGAGTACCATTTCGTCAACCAGCCTGCGACAAGCTGCTTGAAGTCAATCACTTGCTTTCCTTCAAAACTGAACTAATCAATGGTACGCCAGCATCCTCGACGTTTCTTACCCACGAGCACCGCGCGAGCATTCTGCGAAGCCGTTTAAGGTGACCGATGGGTCTCGGCAAAACAGTTAAAGGAAAGATAACGTGTAGTGCTTCGTCGTCTGCAAGGCAGGCCGCCAACCTAACTGATCCCATACGAGAAAGGAAAAAAAAAGAGAATTAGAAACATACAAACAAATATCGCACACTAAAAACGAAGCGAACAGTGTGCCCCATTATAAGCGTCATATTAGAAGCTTTGAAATGACGACTAAGACGCATCGCGAGCGTGTAATCAGTTCCATTCACACATCTTCATTACAAAAAGGAAAAGGAGTCAGCTACCACATCACCATAGATTCATTATAGTTCTGCATTTTTCCGCCGCTGCAACACCGCTATGCTGGTGCGTTCGCCTCGTGTTGTGGTGTTTCGGCATAATAAGAGAATTTCCGTGAAGGAACAAGGAACCCGAAACAAACGAGAAGTTATTCGGAAGGATAAAAAAGTGCAATTATATTTGCATCTGCTTGCATTACGGAACGGGAATATACAGAATTAGTGTGAGATTCGAAAGGGGAAGTCACCGATCAAAAGCTTCGGCGGTGTTATGCAGGTTTTTCTTGCTTCGTGCTTTTTTTTAATCAAATCAGCAGGTGTCCTTGTTAGGAATCACTTGAATCACATTGTCTCGCCTGTGCCGACTACTCCAGTTTCTGTTAAGTCAGCTTTTAATATACAGCAGGATCCCCTTTATTCGACTGCAAGGCAAGAGCCATGACGTCAGTGCCGGCAACGAGCATGAACACGAAGCAGTCTTGCTTGGGGCCATCCGCGCTGTGACGAATTTGTTGCATGCTTGTTGGACTGAACTTATATGTTCGCGGCACCAAACAAAGCTACCGCGGGTCAACGTTAGTTAGGTGCTTTGCGCGCTCCCGGGAGGTTGAGCCGACCGCCAGGCAGCCAGGTGCTACGCCAGCAGAGGAAGGGGGAGGGAGAGTGGTGCGTCTTCCTGTAGGCTCGGAATGAACGGACATTACGGTGCAGCACCGGAAGCTAAGAGGGAAATGTGGCGTCCGGTTGTCCAAACAGGGGAAACCGAACACCAAGCGCCATTGCATGAACACTGCGGTGATGCGCTGCGACTCCGCTTCGGAAGCGGCACTCGCCGGAGTAGGACGTGGCAACTGCAAAAAATCTCGACCTTAAAATTTTTGACCTCACTGAATGACGACCTCACTCAAACTCACGCGTGAGGTTGAGGCCTGATTTGCTGACCTCACGCACAAAATTTCAAGCCATCTCCGACCTCACCTCAACCTCATCTCACGACGTGAGGTTGAGGTCATTTTGAGGTTGGGGTCGACCTCAAGAGGTCGAAACCTCATGAGGTTGCCCACCCCTGGCAGCTACAATGCAAAGCGACGCATCCCTATTGAACCGGAAAAAAAATATCTAAATTTCGACGTGGTTATACAAAGTGATGCGTTGAATCTCTTCGTCAGCTTTGTGTGAGGCCTCCTCTCCACGCATTGAAGTTATTTGCCGAAGTTATATGCCGAAAGAAAGCCCACAGTTGACGTTAGCTGGAGACACCCGACCGACACCTGAACCGCGCCGTAAGGGTAGGGATAAAGGAGGGACTGAGAGAAGAAAGGACGAAAGACGTGCCGTAATGGCGGGCTCCAGAATAATTTCGACCACCTGGGGATCTTTAACGTGCACTGACATTGCATAGCACACGGGCACCTTAGCGTTTCGCCTCCATAAAAACTCAGCCGCCGCGGTCGGGTTCGAACCCGGGAACTCCGGATCAGTAGCCGAGCGCCCTAACTAACCACTGAGCCACCGCGGCGGGTGAAACCGACGGCACACTTGAAATTGCTTTCGCGCTCTTCCGTTCTGCCGGCATCTTTGATTATACACCGATAAGCTATCCAAACAACCAGTTTCATGCGCGACTGGACTAGGTATTGGCGAACCTCGGGGGGCACGTTGAGCAGGCAATAAATGTGGTCGGTACCCGAGTGCGGCTACCACCACCCATGAGTGCCAGGAACGTGCTACGCCTCCGCAGCAATGTATTTCATGCTCATACCCTCTCTTGACGACGGAATAGACTAGAAAACTTTATTTTAAGCTATTCTTGTCATAACCGCGGTCTCATCCCAGTGCCAGGACGGTATGCCATCGTTGTTTCAATTCGGGCAAGCGGGTAGGCAGGAAGCAGCCCAGCAGCCCAGCTGTGCGAGAAACACAAAACTCGTATTCGATCCGCTGTCGATCGTTTGAATGTGTTAGCATTTTTTTGTTGTTGCTGCTGATTCTGTCGTAGCTCCGCCTTGAGGGTATGCCACGATGGGTTAACTGGTTAATACCCATATATGCGGAATTGTTCATTCTCGACTTTACATCCATAGATCGCTGGGAGTCCTCATACCACTCCTGTTGGAGCAGTGGTGCAGCGGTTAAGCGATGCGCCGAACGGTAGAGCCACAGAACTACCGCGGCGGACCAAGAAAAGTGTGATATGCTCGCCATGTATGTAGGTGTAATGAACGTACGGGCGCGTGGCTCAGGTCAAGTGCAGGCCGAGTTGCTCGTGGTGTATCGCTGGTTACCCACAAGATATACCTGCGAAAGTAAGTAACCAGAATAGCAAATATTGTAACTAATCGGCTCTGGCTCCTCCATGTCCGCGGGAGACGAGAAAAACGGTTAAGTGAAAAAATAAAAAAAGAGATAACGACGCAGCGGAGTAGCCGCGGGCACGCAGCAGAGACAGCGGGAGAGCTGCGTTGAGTATGGGCCACGACGCAGGTCACGATGTGACCGGGACGGCTGAACTCGGCGCGCGCAAACGAGAATGATGCGCTCGCATCTGATGCATGCAGCCCGTAACACTTCCATGTGTGATGAAGACGCCCGTGTGCGAGCTCCGCGCTTGGGCATGCAACTTTTCCTCGTGTATACACACTCGCCGAGTGAAGAGCCGCGAAGAACGGAATATGTAAACGTACAAGCGAGTGTGTGCAAACCGCATTTGCCTCTGCAGAAATCGCTCCGAGGTAGTTAAATATAGCGCGCGCAGCGGCCATCGCGTCTGAATCCTTACCATACTGAACAATTTGGCTATTAGGGGCCATATTTTTCATTTCTTTTTAAACAAGCGGTTCATCGAGATTTATTGCTCTTGGCCTGACCGTGCGACCGAGCAGCGTGCGTATAGACATGCTCACGAGCACGCGTCACTCGTGCTACAGCGGCTAGACTCTCTACTTGTGCCACCCGTCACAAGCCACACGGTACGTGTCACGCACCCCTTTCTGTGGCAGCCGGGCTGGAGCCGCTAGCTGCTCTCTGTCGTCTGCTGCTGCCACTACACAAGCGACAAACAGCGTCGGACGGATGATGCCGATTCCTGTAGCTGCAGCTGCTGCATTTGTATGGCTGCAATAGTAGCTTCAGTAGCTGCAGCTACAAGCTGTAATCTGCATGATCCGTCCGGCTCTGCTTGTCGCTTGTGTAGTGGCAGCAGCAGACAACAAATGCAGTAGCTGCAGCTATCGGAATTGGCATCATCCGTCCGGCTATGCTTGTCGCTTGTGTAGTGGCAGCAGCAGACAACAAATGCAGTAGCTGCAGCTATCGGAATCGGCATCATCCGTCCGGCTCTGCTTGTCGCTTGTGTAGTGGCAGAAGCAGATAACAAATGCAGTAGCTGCAGCTACCGGAATCGGCACCATCCGTCCGGCTCTGCTTGTCGCTTGTGTAGTGGCAGAAGCAGACAACAAATGCAGTAGCTGCAGCTACCGGAATCGGCACCATCCGTCCGACGCTGCTTGTCGCTTGTGTAGTGTCAGCAGCAGACAACAGAGACCTACTAGCGGCTTAACCCGGCAGCCACAGAAAAGGGCTTGTGACGTGTGGCAAGAGTGACGTGTGCCCGTGAGTGCGTCTACGCGCGTTTTGCTCGCACGCTTAAGGTTCCACACTACCCTAGAGCCAGAATATATCGCACTGCAGCGCCAATAAAAATCGCGTTTCTGAACACCTATCAGCAGGGATGTCTATCACTGTACCATAGAGTTTATTACTGTTAACTAGAGGGAAAGCTGGCGGCGCTGCACCTCAGCCACCATGGGCGCTGAAAGCATCATGGACCGGTGAGCTACTTGCTGCGGGACAGTCGGATTTTTTCGGGAACACAGAGTGGCGTTACTGAGATGACCCAAACTTGTCTTGAAAGTAGTGCGCAAAAGCCATAGTAGCGAAAACGCAACAGCACACGACGCCAATAAAAGGTTCCTGTTTTCTGGAATGCCATTAAAAAAACCTTTTAAAGGGTTTTTGAGGAACAAAGTTTTTTTAAAACAATTTTATTAAAGCGCCTGTTCAGCACGAAATATTAGTTTTTGTGGCGTGCGATAGTTGGCCAATAGGAGAGCAAGCCATCTCTTTTTTGGGCAAAATTTGCATTGACACGCTTTTCTGCTTATTTGTTGCAATTTATAGACATATCATTGAAAGTTAGGGCATTCTTGATTATCGAAAGTTTGTTTTTTTTTCATTATATTGGTGGTGGTGGTGGTGGGGGCGGATTTTTATGGCGCAAGGGCATCTGTGGCCAAAGAGCACCATAGCAAAGGTATTTTCTTCTACTCAAGGTCGGGTCGAAGACCCATTTCCCAAGCATTTCCCCCTAAATAAGCCGAGCTCCAGGCAGGGGAAAGCTTGTACCCATTGTATGACCGGTGGCATCTTCGATGAACTTGCACTGTAATTTCCCCGAAACCAGTGCGGTGCGCAGGAGCCCACAGTAATAGAGCCTTATGCTATATGCACAGGTGCAATTTAGCAAATATGTTGTCAATTGCCCACTTATTTAACCTGGGCTCTCACGTTGAAGTGATCTTGTTTTTCTTTGTGTTTTTGACACACACAAAAAAAATAAAAAATTTGATCACTTGATCTTTTCAGTTCTTGTGCGATTGACACAGATGGCTGCGCGCTTCGGTCCCGCGCTTATATTGCACCTGCTTTCACTCGTCAGCAGAGATGGGCATCCTCATGAGGTTTCGACCTCATGGTCGACCTCAACCTCAAGTCGTGAGGTGAGGTTGAGATGAGGTCGGCGCCGGCTCGAAATTTTGTGAGTGAGGTCAGCAAATCAGACCTCAATATCACGCGTGGGTTTGAGGTTGAGTGAGGTCGTCATTCGGGGAGATCGAAATTTTGAGGTCGAGACTTTTTGCAGTTGCCACGTCTTACTCCGACGATGCCGCTTCCGAAGTGGAGTTGCAGCGCATCACCGCAGTGTTCACGCAATGGCGCTTGGGGTTCGGTATCCCCTGTTTGGACAACCGGATGCCACAGTTCCCTCTTAGCTTCCGGTGCTGCGCCGTAATGTCCGTTCGCTACGAGCCTACAGGAAGACGCACCCCTCTGGTCTTCCCAGAAGGAGTGTTACTGTCACAGCACGCCACTCTCCCTCCCCCTTGCCCCGCTGGCGAAGCACCTGGCTGCCTGGCGGTCGGCTCAAACTCCCGGGAGCGCGCAAAGCACCTAACTCACGTTGACCCGCGGTAGCTTCGTCGCAGCGCGGACGACCCCAAGCAAGACTGCTTCGTCTTCATGCTCGTTGCCGGCACTGACGTCATGGCTCTTGCCTTGCAGTCGAATAAAGGGGATCCTGCTGTACATTACAAGCTGCCTTAGCAGAAACTGGAGTAGTCAGCGCATGCGAGACAATGCGATTCAGGTGGCTCCTAACAAGGACACCTGCTGATTTGATTAAAAAAGCACGAAGCCAGATAAACCTGTACAACACCGTCGAAGCTTTTGATCGGTGACTTCCCCTTTCGAATCTCACATTAATTCTGTATATCCCCGTTCCGTAATGAAAGCAGATGCAAATATAATATAACTTTTTTATTCTTCCGAATAACCTCTATTTTGGTCTCCGGTTCCTTGTTCCTTCTGGGTAATTCGCTTGTTATGCCGAAGCACCGCAACACGAGGCGAACGCGCCAGCATAGCGGTGTTGCAGCGGCGAAAAAATGCAAAACTATAATGAATATATATGATGATATGGTAGCTGATTCATTTCCCTTTTTTTATGAGAATGTGTAAATGGAACTGATTACATGCTCGCGCTGTGCTGCAGAGTCGCGTTTCAAACATTCTAATATTACGTTTAATGGGGCACACTGTTGTTCGCTTCGGTTTTTAGTGCGCGATTTCTGTTTGTATGTTTGTAATCATTCTCTTTTTTTCTTTCCTCGTATGGGATCAGTTAGGTTGGCGGCCTGCCTTGCAGACGACCAGGCACTACACGTTATCTTTCCTTTAACTGTTTTGCCGAGACCCATCGTTCACCTTAAACGACTTCGCAGAATGCTCACGCGGTGCTCGCGGGTTAAAAACACAATAATTGTCTTCGGTTGCTCGGTAATGTACAATATTTAATCAATATCCTGGCAACTTTTAATTTCGTAGCGGTATATCAGACTTCCCCGGGCTCATAAGGATACACTGTTAGCATCATCATCATCGCCATCATGTCGAGAGACAAAGCCATGTGTCGTTGCATGATCTTTGCAGTATGTCATGCATGAGAACTGGCGCGTTTGCCTGCTGGACAATCCGAATGTCATTAATGTGGACCGGGTTGTGGGCACTCTTTGTAATGCGTCATGCGTGCATGTGTAGTAATGTGGGATCCATATGGATCTTGATATGGGGGTGGAAGGGGGTGGATGGGCCTTGGTATGACGAGAAATTACATCGTTGTCACGGGAGTAGTTGTTATGTCATATCACAGCCTCGTCACGTGACTAGGTTTGATGGCACATTACATCGCTGTCACGTGACCTGGTATGACGTTACACTCACATGATGGCATCACTAATTATACTAATTAGTCTTAGCGTTACCTAATTACATTAGCCTTAAATAATTACGTCACGTCATCATTCTCGTTCCGTGACTGGTCGGCTCGTGACGCCACATGGTGCCGTTTCTTGCGGATACTTTTTTTGCGGATATGACCTTGAAAGTGAGCCATCTAATGCTTTGGCATTAATAAAAGAAACCGCTCGCTTCTACGCAGACATAAATACAACGTGCCTCGGTTGGTGCACACAGTCGCAGCTTGTTAAGTGTTTGCGAAGGCAACATACAGATGACTGAAAAGAGCATTCTCGCTATGCCGGATAGAGCTAGAAAATCGAAATATACTGATATGCGTATGCATAACCGCGCACTGGAAAGTACATCGACAACAAGTTTCTTTATATTGGGTAACTTTTCTGAAGCCTGAAAAGAGTATCGCGAATACCTCCCCCCTCCTCCCAATTTCTGGCAGATTGTGTAGAAGGCCTGTGTTTGTAAATTGCCAGCTCGTAAGTGAATGAGCGAGACGCTTCCAATACGAACAAGTATGCCCGAAGCAGGTTGCCAAATATTGACACATATAAAGTACTCACCGACGTACTGGTGGTAACCTCGTATGGGATACCCCTGCCTGAAGGCCGTATACTCTCTGAGGGTTCATCCCAGATTATAAGCTTGTCCTATTGCGTGCACATCAATACTGTCTGTACATGCCTTATTAAACAATACCATCATCATTTTGGCTTTCCTGTATCACAGGATTCTCAGTATTGTTTTTAACTGAAAAACTTCTTAATCGCTTTTTGTTTTGTTTTTCGTTTGTTTTCTGAGGTCGAGCAGCCGACCTGAACCTCATAATTTGAGGTTGAGGTGAGGTTCAGTGAGGCCACCAGTGGCCTCAGGAAAAGTGAGCTGAGGACGTCTAAGGAGACCTCAACCTCAGCTGATGAGGTTGAGGTTGAGTGAGGTCGGCAGCTTCTTTTTGAGGTTGAGGTGAGGCCCAGATTTTTGAGGTCAAATGACCACCTCTGCTCGTAAGTAGACAGTTGGAAGTCTGCGCCCGTGGTGTTGTTTTGTTTTCTAAGTCTCCTGTCCTTTCGTGTTCACGTAGTCCTACCCTTTTTATTGGTATGAACCAACTAGCAAGCTGCCAACTGCTGTTTACACTCTGAGGTTCTCTCCTGCTGTAATCTCCGCCTTTCATTTCATTAAATTACTTTCTGTCTCTCCACTGCTGCGATCTGTGGACCTCTTCCCGGTGCCAGCAAGGTGTTAGCGCTTATTTACCAACTGGGGTTAATTCTCGGCACTCTCTGAAGTGCCGAGCTATTCCTAGTTCCCAGAAGGTGCTAACAGTTATTTACTCTCTGAAGTTGTCCACACTCTCCGAAGTGTACATCTATTGCCGGTCTCCGAAAGACGCTAGCAGTTATTTACTGTTTGAGGTTCTCTATATTCTCCGAAGTGTTGAGCTCTTCCTGGTCCACTTGCCACCAAGAGCACGTTATAAGTCACGCGTGCCTCCTTAGAGGAAATAGGAAGACAACGTCTTGATTCACATCTCACCCCTTTTTCTCCCACTACAAGGCTCAAAGCAAAAAAATAAATAAATCAAAGACACAAAAAAGTATACGCCTCGCGTTCAAGACCATGTGTGTTGGCCTTTACAGGAAGTCCCAATGCGTCTCTCCCGAGCTGTCAGCCTTGGGTGGAATCCCGTCTGTTCTCCGCCGCCGCCTGCAGACTCCCGAGGATGCCCACGTGCTGTGCTGCTCGTCGTCTTCCAGGCATACAGACGATGACAAACATCTCGTAACAAAATAAACAAGGGCCGGGCGTGCGCTAACAGGAAAGACGTCGCGGCCTGTGCAGGCTTTGCCGACTCTACGACCGCCGCTCTTGTCCACACGACTCCTTGGCGTCTGGACGCACAGAGAAGTCTAGTTCTGGCCGCCGTATACGTTGGTACCAGGCCGAGAGTGGCGACCGAACGCGACATTCCGAAGCTCTATGCCGATATACCTTCTGCATCGAGTGCGCGGACCGGGCGCTTTTGTCCAGCTAGCTTAGTTTTTTCTTCTTTTGTGTGTCTCTCTTGTTCACAGTGTCCTAGGCTGCTCAACTGGAAACCTCCACGAGCACCTATTCTCCTCTCTCACCGCAGCCAGCGCTAGTAGTCCAGCACACACACACGCGCGCGTGTATCGTACGATACATGCAGAGGAGAAAAAAGGAAAAAAAATAAAACCGGGACATCGAATTCACGAAGTCGCCCCCTCCCTGTGTTCGTCGTCTGCACGGCCGCCGAGCGCTCACGAGTCGTCTGCTAACCGAAACTCTCGAACCTGTTCCTTCTTCGGCCATCGCTTCCCCCTCACCCGAACCTCTCTCAATCTTGACGTCACGACTCGCGCGGACTCCTTCTCTGTGTGCCGGCACGGTGTACCGCAAACAAATGCGAATTAACCTTGCCCTTTTTCTCTCGCCTCTCCTCTTTCTCCTAATGGTATCAAGAGTCCCCCCCTTCTCCTTCTGGTTCCCCTGAATTCCTCTCGCACAAGACGCGAGTGGGAAAGGGGACTAAATTTAGGCCTACTCTTCGCTAACGATTTTACCCTTTCCTCCCTCGGCTTCTAACTGTGCGGCTGCAAGGGAACGCCGTAGAGGATGAGGAGGAGGTCGTCTTCGGGTTCGTATCGTTGGTCCAGTTTCTTCCGATGAGGAGGCATTGCTCCGGGTATAAAAGGAACCGCGGCCGCCCCAGGATCGGCAGAGAGCTCGTGTTGTGGTGTGTGCGGCGTGATCATCCTGAGCAGAGAGGACTTGGTTGGGCGACGAACGAAGTGTTTTCACCTGGTACCCGAGGGACGTCGGCCCTCTCTGGAAGACCGCCAGGTCCTCGGCTGGGCGACGTCGGCGAGCAGCAACTGTCCGTAGCGACCGGGGTCCGTGGTGGTCGTCAACGTTGGAGTCCCCGTCCCTTCGCCACAGGTTTCGTTGCCTGCGACGTTACGTCATGAAGGTGAGGGACACGCGTCAACAGCCGTCAGGTCGCGAGCACCGCGGAAGAGCTATGGCTGTACCAATGCAGAACGGCAATTCAGCGCGTAACAGCGTTCTGCAGGGTTTAGTTGTGCGACCAATCAGACCAAGACGTCAGTTTTATTGTTGAGGGTCCTGAGAAAGAGGACCGGTTGGTTCGTAGATAAGAACGAAGCCAGGACTATCGGCAGTAGATTAGATAACACTTGAAGTAGAGCTTTATAGGAAGCCATTTGATCGCACTTTCGAAAAAGTCTATGCGGAGAGTACGTCAGTGACATTCTTTAGCGCTGCTGCGAAACAGTTATATTTGCTTTGCTTTCGTCGTAATGCATCTCGAGCGCGAAGTTGACTATCAGTAAACTCGACGCATTAGTTAACAAATAACCCTGTGAATGCTGGAAGGGAGTGCAGGATTGGGCTTACGAGCAAGAAGGGCTGACGCCGGATAGATTTGCAGTCAAAAACATTTGGCGTCATTGCTCACGTGAAGGTTCTTACACTCCGGGTTGAAACGCCTCCTTGCGTTCCAAGGCGCGGAATGTCTCGCTGTTGCATCTGTGTAGTGAAAGTAAATTGTTATTGTCTTAACTTCAAGTCAGTTCGGAGGGCAAAATTTAAAGTGTATAAGGCCTATTAAAAGAAATATGGGTCCCTTCCTATATACAGCGCCCCCTAGAGCAGAGGGAAAGTTTCTCTCAAATCTTGCGCCATGAAACCATGGTATTCTCATTTTCTGTAAGACAGCACTGCAATAGAACGCTGGGAATGACCCGGACGACGCGTATAAGCTAATTGCTCCAATTAGAAAAGGACTACGATGGAAAAGCTATCACTAATACTTCATGCATCTAAATTGCAGCTGATACTAAGAACATCGCTTTCGCAAATACGCTTTGTATACTTTTAAACAGGAGGAATTAATTGTTTCAAGCCACGTCTAGTGACCTCTTGCCATTTCGCCGTGTACGACATGTACGAGACGTGTAGCGCTGTATGGGGCTTGTGTCTGACCACGAAAGCTTCTCAAACTTCCCTGCAGGATGACCACGGTGTAAGGTAAAGTAGCAACGTAGCATCTCAACCTCTACGCACGACTATACAATATAAGCGACGATTTAATTCTTCCTAAGTACTTGTGTCGACACTTTTTTCGTCAATGTTCAGTTAACGGCGTATTCGCTTAGAAGGTTCAGTTATGGCAGCTTTTGAAGTTTGTTGTTTGCTGCCTCGGAATGTTCTCGCAAAAATAGTGCCACCCATTTTGACTGCTTTCATTGCTGCTGACGAAATCTTTCGACTATTTCGCCGTAACCAAGCTCCACGTCACTGGCAATAATTTAGCACTGACATGATCTCTTGCCTTGCCCTTTGATTACGAGCCCCCCTACCCCCTCCTACCCTTCTGCTCATTAGCTTAACGAGGGCCTCGGTCCTGGAAACTTTGATGCTAAAGGTAGAAAAAGAGCGTTTTCGCACAGCTTCCGCTCTCACCATTCGATCGCATTCCGCGTGACATTCGCTGTAATACAGGACACACTACGTCCGCCGCTGTTGTCGAATGTGGCGCTGGTGAACACTCTCAAGATAAGGTTACACGTCACACAGGTACCCTAAAAAGTAGAAGTTTGGATAGCTGCCGCCGTAGCTCGGTTGGTAGAGCACCGGACGCGCGAAATTCTCCAGTGGCAGGTGGCTGTTTCTTCTCCTACCTTCCAATCAATTATCTTTCATCTGTGAAATAATTACGCTACTAATATCTCATTAACAAACACCACAACTAAAAAAATCAATAAAGATGGAAGCATTCTCGTAGGCTCTTTTGCTTTCGGTTACTGTTGGCTCCCTTCATATGTACGCCATAACAAGCCCCCCATTTTCCTTCTCTTCTCTCTTGCCAATGGTCACAGCGTCAGCAAATGAATTGCACTGAGAATTTACTGGCACTCTCACTAAACCCACGTACTCAACTAGAAAGGCGGTGTGCTCAAAGTATTTGGTGGCTGAGGACTACACATAGCGACCTGCCACACTTCGTAAGGTACGACCGCCAGAGCTTTTGGGCTTTCACGGTACTCCTACGAGGCGCTGCGGATAAGCCTTTGAGCAAACGCTTCCGAAGCAGGCGGGGATTCTGACCTTTCTCTTTCGGCCGACTGGGCACCTTTCTTTTGATAAAAATTCTGCGTGCGCTTTCGTTCATTCGGCAACAGCCACCAGGTTTGCAACGTGATGAATAAGTACCAGAGCTGGCGCCATACATTTGCGGGCAAGAAGCCGCGCGATAGCTGCAATAAACTTATCAGTTTATTTAGCATTGCCCTAAAATTACTTTTTCTTGCCTATACATAAAAGCTAGTACTGTCTTTTTTCATGCAGTGCAAAATGAGTAGCGTACTCTCTCGTTTAACGGCGAAATGGAGCACAACAAATTCAAGGCAGTTGTGTTCGGCTATAGCAGTGTCCTGCATGTCTGTCTTCCCTAACCTTTGCAGCGACCACAGCTGCTCCTGTGCGGTCTAGCCCTCTGCCTCCTAGCGCCGTCCAGCTCCGAGTCGAACCCTTCGGATTCCACCGCAGTCGAGGGACCTCTGCACCGGGTCCCGCTTTCCGCTCTGCAGACGTCCGAGTCCGTCGCGTACCACGTTCCGGCGAACCCCCCGGTCGTCTCCAGCGGTGGCAGTTCGGGCGGCTCGGCCTCGCATCATTCGCTCTACCAGCCGCAGACGACGGTGTCGCCAAACCGGCGGTTCCCGGCCATCGCCATGTTGTTCCCCACGACACTGACGCCCTTCTCGTCACCCAACTCCTCGCCTCCGCTCGTCCACCACCACCTGCGCAGCGAGTCGTCGTCGGGGGCGTCCAAGTACCACAGCGCCGAACAGTACGAGCCGCGGAGGCCGTCGGTAAGCCAGTACGGCAGCGAAGTGTCCCGACCGTTGCGGCGCGAACCGCAGCACATCTACGGGTCCTTGTCGAAGTCACCGTACGGTTACGCTCCGGGAAGCCCGCTCGACATGGTGGACAAGAGACCGCAGGAGGTTAGCTACGACGTGCCCCCCGTCGTCCCGGACTCGCCGCCCCGCTTCCTCTACGAACGCCCCCTGGTGGACCACGAGCGACCACACGGACGCCCACTCACTTCCATCGTGGAACCGCCCCAGTATTCGGAGCACGGTCGCGAGCGACCTCAGATCCAGTCGCAGCAGACACCGCACCACCAGGCTCAGACCCTCTACGGCTCACCCAAGTTCACGTCCTCGCAGCTCAGGTCCAGCGGCCAGTACCAGCAAGTGGTCACCGAGAAGCCCACTCCCCAAGCCCCTCCAGCGCCTCCGAGCTACGTCAGGCCCGTCAAGTACTCTAACGGCTCGCCGTCGCAGAGTCCATCTTCTTCCGGCTCCGGAAGCGTCAACGGCGGCGGAGCAACCGCAGCGGACGAAGTCTACGGAGTGCAGCCGCCTTCTTCGGGGTACCACCACCGGGGAAGCACGGGAGGAAGCTCCAGGCCCGAGATGGCGCAGCACCAACCGGAGTCCCGGGTCCCTGACCAGGACGAGCAGCAGCCGCCCTCCAGGAAGCTGCATCCGCAGGCGGAGGCCAGTCCCCTGTACACCCGCTACAGCAAGAACTCACAGGAGAACACCCGGATGGAGGACGCGCCGTCTGCCGAGAAGCAGACGCCCAGCTACCAGAGCTACCCGGTAGGCCTGTACGGCGGCGGGAGTTCGGACGGAGGTCGCAACACAAGGCGGCGGTACAACCTGGTCTACATTCCCGTCGACGTGTTGAAGAAGCTCCTCACGGAGGCTGGCTACCGGAAGAAGAAGTAGATGGCGCGACAGCGCCTGTGTGCTCCTTGCGAAGCGACGCGCGAACTTGAACTTGTGAAACTGTGGGCCGCGGTGATTGAGCGCGAGTGTGTCTTGTGTTGTGTTTTGTGCGTTTATTATTATTATATATTGTAATAATTATTATTTTTCGTTCGTTGCGGCGTATTGCATGGTGGGCTTGAGTCGCATGCGCACCCTCTCACCCATTTCCCTGCTCGTTCAGACATTGTGGGGCGTCGATCGAGAAACGGTCTCTTGAGTCACGCGTCTTGACATCGTCACAGATTACCAGCGTCGACAGACATATCTGCGCGGTGAGCAACACTGAGAATCGGAAGCTGGCAGCCGGTGACTACGCCGTTCCCTCTTATCGCGGTGGGCGTTCCTCATAGAACGCTTGAGTTAGTTTTTAGTTTCAGGGGCTAGTGATGGTATACCAACCAACCGGTATAGTCCGCACATTGAACGAAAGGTAACGGGGCCAGCACACTGAGATTAAGTGTATGGGTTTGGTTGTAACGACAGTCCCTCAAGTACGGCACAATTCCAAGCCAACAACTTCGCGTACTACGCTCGAGAAGGACACACGTTTCAGGTGTTAGCAGAGGTTATTCTCGTCCGTTAAAGTACAGCTCAGGGAACGCCCCTCAGTATCCCGGACACGAAGCTGATACCTTCTTGGCTCTCTTTGTAACGACGAGAAAAACGCTCTTCCCTGCTTATGCATTTGAAACGTCGGCTTCTTTAGCCACCTTCGGAGGTCGTACCACTCATATACTGCACCATGACCACCCCGAAGCAGTTCCTGTCCGTTACCACTTGTCGACGCTGGTGGAATCTTGAGGAATGTCGCCAACGCGCACCTTGAGTGGGTGGCTGTTTTCAGGCGGCCCGGTTACTATATACACGTTTCTGCAGAACAGCCTGGTATTACGCGCATTAAATGTCACGTCGCCCGCAAGGAAGTTGCGCCTGGCGAAGTGCGCCCCTTTCCTGACAGGCAAGCTGCGGCAACGCGAGGACGGAGGGCCACTGCAGTGTTCATCAGGGAGCGATTCACACAGGACCGTGCGAACCACTTCATTCGAGTCACTCGGCAAAATTGTTGCCACTCATTTCCTGTTTTTTTTCTTGTACAAATAAAATGAAAAATGTCACAGCGACTTGCTGTCTTCCCTGTCTGCTCATTTCGTCCCGATAGCACTCTTCTCTCGACAAGTCGGACTCGTAAGAGACAGAAAATTTATTCGAATTTGGGTGAGTTTAGTTAAAGGCTGCCTTCTTAATAGACTTGGGGCTGACGGTACTAATGCGGTCGGTTCGAGTGAACCGGAAGTTGGAATTAAGCGAGTTCGAATCAACGAGGTTCCACTGCTTTAGCCGATCATGTAAATCGGAATCATATGAGTGCATTATGTTTCCTTTAGTAATTCCCACCAGTAATTTTGACTATTTTAATGCCAACAGTGACCCACCTCTGATTAAAAATACGGCATGATCTGCGTCCAGTTTCTGAAGTATATGTGAACGTATGGTACGAGCATACGTTTTGTTCCGGGGTGGTAGCGAGCGTCGTCATTTCACAACTTTTTAAGCTGTTTTTTTTTTGCTCTCAGAAACCGTAATTCCGGGTAAATAAGTTCCCAATAATTTACTTTTCGGTCAAATATTAGCAATGTAATTGTCACTAATATTCACAGTGCATTTTTCCTGCTTTTCCGACACCAGTCGTCCAATCATCTTTTGCAAATTTGTATAGTAGTGCTTTCACATTTCTCCTACATTATCGAAATCTCGAGGCTTAGGGAGTGCCATCCAGGGCCTCATCTTTACCTGAATGGATACTCCTGTATCTCAACTATATATGTTCTTCACATGGTATGTATGAGCCACCCTCTTAGGAGAAATTCTTCATACAGCATCGCGTCCGAAGAGCCTGATCAGTCTCAAACAGCCGGAGATTGTTTATAGAATTATGATAAAACATTCCTGTGTAATTTTATGTGCCCCTGTATACAAGCCTACAGCATAGGCTTCCTTTTCTTCTTCTTTTTTTCCTTCGTACTGTCTCTGCCTAACCGCCTTTCTTGGGTGCCCATTATTTTTTCTAGAAGAGCTGAGATCTCAGCCAGTTGGTACATGGTTGAACATGAACCGCAGCTGGCTAAAAAAAGTGGATAAGAGACGAAGACGGGAACATAAGAGGTTGAAGTTATTGTAAGCTACTGGTGGGATTAGCCCTGCGACAATTCTGCCTGCAATGTCTCCCCCGTAGCAGCGACAGTTATACTGTGTGTTAATCATAATCGGGAATTCGAGCCACAGATCTGTTAATTGGCAGATCTATATCACCATGCACCTAGTCCCGTACAACACTTACGAAATGCTGCTGCCCCCATCTGGAGAGCAGATCAGGGTCTCGAGGGAGTTTTATAAGGCGTCTAGTACGAAGCTGCTAATTTACAGCTGTGGCCTTATGCTGAAAAGCACTACCTTGCTAAACCCTGCAGAGCACGTGCAAGCACTTGTGTAAATACGGCTCGGCCCTGAGCATGTGAATTAAAAAAAATGAAAGAAATAATTAACGAGAAGATGATGGCGAGAAGATCTTAGCCTGTGAGACAATTATTCAAGAAAGCAAACTACTTTTCAAATAGCTGGAGGCGCGCAATCACACTACTGATAGCTTGCACTTTTATGAAGTTTAGAGACTATTCATTCTCAGATTATGCGGGCGGCAAGAGCCCCTTTCATGGCAACCCTGTATCCCCGGAAGGTGTCAAACTGTTGCGAAAGCCAAGCTCGATGTGAGAGGCAGAAGCAAAATTTTATCAGCGCAACAAACGGGACAGAGAAGAGACAGACAGGCAGTCTTTCAAGCAGAAGCAAGTATTCTCCTTTCCCTAAGCCGCGTTTCAAGGTGCTCACGGCCCAAAAGGCGCTGCACAAGTGCGGGGGGAGGGGGGGGGGTCAGTTAGTTCAGTCAGTGCATCCCCCCACCAATAGGCGCTGACAAGGGGTGCTAGTACTGGTTCTCAGAAGACATGAACTGGAGCGCGGTAGCCTAAACTTTGCCACTTCTCCCAAGCTCAGGGGTAGATGTCATACTCCAGCAACATCTTTTTCCCTTCAGTTTCATATTTTAATAATAAGCCACTGCACTGCTACTACTGCGACAACCGGATTAATTATCCCGCTCATGTGGCCATGACGCGATGCGACCTCTATGTTGTTGCGCCGCAACAGTTGCCTCGGTGGTTGGGAGGAGATGGCGGGAGTCTCTCCGCTTTAGGCACTATCAACACTGTCCAAGTGCAGGGAGCAGTTGCACTGCCCGCATTAGGGAAGAAGGTGTGCACCGGCCTTCAGTCATGTATTCATGGTGCAGAAAGCGCATGAAGAGGACGAAGAACCGCAACGACGAGCGCCAGTTCTTAATTGAAAACTTATTCCTGAAAGTACAGGTTTTAATAGAAAATTGTGAAAAGAGTGAACAAAAGAAAAAAAGAACATCAAAGGAGCAATCGTCAACAGAAAAATTCGCCAACTAGCAGAAGGCAGAAAAGGAGCATATGCAACAAAGTTCAGTTATTTTACTGATAATCCAATGCAGCCGCTAATAATAATAATTCGTTTTGGGGGAAAGGAAATGGCGCAGTATCTGTCTCATATATCGTTGGACACCTGAACCGCGCCGTAAGGGAAGGGATAAGGGAGGGAGTGAAAGCATAAAGGAAGGAAGAGGTGCCGTAGTGGAGGGCTCCGGAATAATCTCGACCACCTGGGGATCTTTAACGTGCACTGACATCGCACAGCACACGGGCGCCTTAGCGTTTTTCCGCCATAGAGACGCAGCCGCCGCGGTCGGGTTCGAACCCGGGAACTCCGGATCAGTAGTCGAGCGCCCTAACCGCTGAGCCACCGCGGCGGGGCCAAAAAACTCGAAATTTATATCAGTCAACCCCCCGCCGCGGTGGCTCAGTGGTTAGGGCGCTCGACTACTGATCCGGAGTTCCCGGGTTCGAACCCGACCGCGGCGGCTGCGTTTTTATGGAGGAAAAACGCCAAGGCGCCCGTGTGCTGTGCGATGTCAGTGCACGTTAAAGATCCCCAGGTGGTCGAAATTATTCCGGAGCCCTCCACTACGGACCTATTCGTTCCTATCTTCTTTCACTCCCTCCTTTATCCCTTCCCTTACGGTGCGATTCAGGTGTCCAACGATATATGAGACAGATACTGCGCCATTTCCATTCCACCAAAAACCAATTATTATTATTATTATTATATCAGTCAACGCCACCGGAGGTTGACTCCGGAGGTGGCTCCATACCTGCCAATTTTGAGGGAGCAGAAAAGACTACTGGGACGTTACATCGGCCTGCAACATTTTTAAGACCTTGTGACATTCCGTGTACATACGAAACCGTTGCAAACTTTCGCCGTTCCCTTACCAAGTTGACTGGCGTGGACCCAGCCTTGACCCACCTGACCAAGTTGCCGCAAGCCTGTGCGATCACATGCTCGGGGTATCCGTTGCCCCTAAGTCTTAATGACTAGCTGCGCACGGACACTGCCTTGCAACGAGTTTCCCGCCGTTCCGGCCTCTAGATGGCAATTTCTCTGGCACTGATACTGCGGATATTGGAGAGACGGATGTCATGGTCGGTGCGGTGAAAACAACCAATAGTCGACTAAAGTTGCGGAGAGAAATCTCTGTAAAGACTAAGAAGACTGTAGGGACTCCTATAGTATATATAGGCCAGGACAATTGCGGATGGTTTTTTTTTCGTAAGGACCGCCCGATACAAAGGGAAAGTTACGTATCCAAGTCCAAAAGTGAAGAAATGATTTCTTGATCGCAGCTTTGATACACGAAATTGCGATACCGTTCTTACTGACCTTGGAGCGAATGGGGAGTATTCAAGAAATGGCTTTTAGACCTGGAATCGTAAGACCAACAGACTTCACCCTGGCGGACCGATAACAGTTGCAGTCCAAATCGAACATGTTACGGTATAACAATAGGGTTTTCACAAGGGTCTAACTTGTGTCCACTTCTCTATCCGATATATACACACGACTTACCCCCATGCCTTAACCAATGAAACTATATATCCTGTATGTTGATGACACGTACCACTCTTTTTTTCGAGCGCTAGCAATCTTTATCATAGCACTATTAAACTCAACTTTGATCGCGATAATGTTCTTCGATGGCGCCGCGAAAATTTACTAAATATAAACGAGGCGTAAGAAAAATTTATGATCTTTCATCCACATTAAAAAAGCAAGATAACCATCACCGAGCTGTGCCTAAGCAACCACATTATATACCACTCCTACAAACTGCCGCCACGGTGGCTCAGTGGTTATGCCGTTCGTCTGCGGACCCGAAAGACGCGGGTTCGAACCCGGCCGCGGCTGTCGAATTTCGATGCAAGCGAAATTCTCGAGGCCCGGGTACTGTGCAATGTCAGTGCATGTTAAAGAGCCTCAGGTAGTCTAAATTTCCGGAGCCCTTCATGACGGCGTCCCTCATAGCATGAGTCGCTTTGGGGCGTTAAACCCGCCTAAAATAAACCAACTCCTACAAACTGTTTCATTTCTAAGTAGATCCGAATTTAGATCCGAATTTAAAATTTAATATACACATCAACGCACTGACCAGAAAAGCTGAATTTGGCTTACGTGTATTAACCAGAACTCCGTATTACTTTGAACAGCGCATCCTTTCAGCACTTTACTATGCTCTTCTTCCAAATCACGTCATCTGCTGTTTATCCCCTTGGATAAATACATACAACTCACATTTTTTAACTTGCTAACATCGTCAAAACCAGGCAAACTTTTGGCTAATAACTTTTAGTCTATATACGACCTCTTCCAACTAAATATACCATAAACTGAGCGTCCTGCCTATTCCTGAGGCACTTCCAACAAAAACAGTTTCACTCATCTACCAGACTTGCAACAAGGACCTGTCTGTAAACGCAAAAATTACGAGATTCTCCGACCGGGATAACTTGCTTTTGCCTGAAGTCGGCTCAAGTTATGGAAGGCTAACAGTCATTTTTTTATGGAATTGCAATATGGGCGTCACTATCTAAAACTTTCATCATTTCATCGTGTTTGCTCATTCCAAGAATCGTTAAAAGCCTATTTCCTGATTTTGAATTAAATTTTGTTTTTTTCCACTGTAATTGTATATCGTACTTTACTGCACCTGTGATAAGGGAGCAAATTACTCATTGGCATCCACCCAAAGGCATCCAAACGGCTAGGAAAGCTTGTAAAACTGTAACACCAACACTGTTCCCACTTCGAGTTATTGATCAGTTTGCTATCGCCCTACCGTAGCTAGCCATCCCGGTTAGTTAGCTCACTTGTTAGACCGACTGCTCCGGTGAAGCGGTGGTCCCGGGTTCGAGCCCCGGACCAGGACGAATTTTTCTTTAACTACAAAGTTTCTGTAGATGTATAGCCTTTCTTTGTAGCCGTTAAGCTGCGCTTGGGTGGACGCCAGTCAGTAATTTGCTCCCTTATTACAAATTTACTCCACCTTGGGGGATTCCCCTAAAATTCCGACCAGTACTGCACCTGAGTTACATTGTTAGTATAGTAGGATACAACTTAAAAAAAAACAGCAGTTGCTAACACTGCGCCATGGCCCGCAGCGTACTGTATTACTCCGTTGACTAAATACAATTTTAAACAAAATCATTCTTTTAATGTTTAAACATGTTAAATAAGCCACGTATCAAAATGCTAGAGCTTATGATTTTTTTTCGTGATTAGCTTCTTCTTTAGGTTAAAAGAAAAGTTTTAAAAACAGACTATTTTTTTGTCGTACAGGAATTCTGTGCGGCGGTCCTGAACGTGGGAAGAGCTTCACTGCAGACTTAAGTTGTATCCAACAATAGTTGCTAAATGTATTTCAGTATTTTGTATTGTTTCGTTACGTTTTGTATAAAAATACATAACCTTTATTAGTCATCTTCACTCTATTTTTCTTCTAAG
This sequence comes from Amblyomma americanum, assembly GCA_030143305.2. Classification (NCBI taxonomy): domain Eukaryota; kingdom Metazoa; phylum Arthropoda; class Arachnida; order Ixodida; family Ixodidae; genus Amblyomma; species Amblyomma americanum. Next base: position 84,615 of record JARKHS020009258.1, on the reverse strand, counting down.
TTATTTGTATACTATGTCATTATATTTTTCTAGCAAGTAATTTCTAAATCGCGTTCTCTACGCATTTTTCATAGGAGGTCACCGTACAGTTTCTCTCCGGGACCTCATTTACTAATCACGTACATTTGTATCGAGTATATTCTTGGATAAACCAAACATGCGTGCACGCGCATACACACGCGCACACACACGCACATACACACGCATATACACACACGCGCACACACATAGGAGTTGAAAATTCTCCGATCACTTTGGGCGAGTCCAGCTGACGCACTATGCTAATGGTGATTAAAAAACAGATAACTGTCTAACCAAACCCGCGAACTTCAGCCTGTTTGCGTACATACTTGCATGCTTGTTTGCAGGTATGCGTGCGTGCGTGTGTGCGTGCGGAGGGCTCGGGGGTGCGTGTTGTTCACTGAGGTATATTGAAAGGCGCATCATTTGTGCCCAAAGAAGCAATGACTTTTTCCAGCGCACATATTCCGGCTTGATGTGGGTCGTTTGATTAAGCAAGAGATCGACTCATAATAGCACAATATCAAATTGTATTCCATTAGGAATGTCTAAGAGCTGAAACAAGCGCTATACTTGTATTGCTCACAACGATGTAAAACTCTGCGTCGTGCAGCTCGCTTCCTTTGACATGACTTCATTAGGTAGTCAGTATGCAGTACACCCAGATATTGTACTCCTAGTATTAGCAGTGTTTTTTCTGTTTACTCTCTATCACATTTATGTTACAGTTCTATCGTGTTTTCTCATTGTCTCCAACCAACTCCTGACAGGCTACATTATTTGCCTACGTATAAAAATAGGCGGCGTCTTTTCCTAGGTTGACTAGCGAAACGAATACGTGTTGGGTGGGATAAATTTATAATAAGGCAGCACTTTTCCAGTGAACGCTTCAATATCGCCACGTTCAGTGCTATTTGTCACCACCTTCTACATTTCCCACAAGCCTTCCATCTGAAGTGCAAGCCAGAACACCCAGAAACCGAAAGCGAAACAAACTCGCGATGTTATGAAGCGCCACCTACTATATGCTCGAACGCAGCGTCACCTCGCAACGCCGGAGCAAACAAGCTCGCCCTCGCACTGGTGGTTGGTGTCTGCTTCGGCGGTGTGCACCGATTGCGTATCGTACGGGCAGTCCCGCGGCCGGCCGTTCGCTGATATCGAATCCACATCGGCGCTTTCGATCGAGGCTTGCGTCCCGCGTACCGGCGACTGCTCCCCGATACCCATCCATCCCGGAAAAGCCATCCAGACGTCGCCGCCGCGCTCGCCGCTAAGCCTAGCAGCCTGTCGTGGGCGCAACCGACCCACGCTTCCCGAGCCGTACTACATCGTCGCAGTCCGTGCGCGCGCGGAAACCGAGCACCAGCTCGGATCGTGTTGCACGTTTGTTGCGCCGGCGCCGGGATTCGTCATGGAGCGCATGGGCCAGCCAGAATCATCCTGACACGAGCACTGCAAGCTTAGGTCATCTGCAAAACCTACGATGTTGCCCAGATGAGACTGGCCGTGTGACTGGGACAGGGTGTCCGTGGTTAGCGAGCGCGCAGGGAACAGCTGTTCGTGTAGTCAGCGCGCCGGTGACTGACTGGCAAGCTGGTGAGTGAGAGCGCGCAGTTCATAGCGGTTTGCGCGAAGAGCTCGCTCTCCGGACAGTGCTTCATCGGGAGCACGTGTGTGCCTAGAACCGCGCTTGCGAGCCGCGTCAGCGTCTCCGAGCATGACCCAACGGGAACATCGATTTTTCTGTGGCCGCCGGCGGCGGCAGAGTTCGGGCATCCAGCTTGGACCCTGCAGCGGAACGGCGACCCCCGAAGGCGAAGGCCTGCTTGCTCACGGTGAGCTCACTCTTCGCGCATCTTCTCTGTTTCAATTTTACGACAAACCACTGACGATGCAGCGCTTTCGGCCGCTCGATGTCGTCTGCGCCAACGATCGCATGCGACGCAGGAACCTGTTTGCTTTCCGCGAAACAAACCTGCCGTGACGACGTCCGTTTCTGTGGAGGAAACGCTCAAACCGTTTCGTTGGGTGCGCTTGATGGGGATTATGTGTTTACATCTCAAGTTGGGACTATATAAGCGGCGGTTTTCCCGACTCTGCTCGTTGTTTTTTTGTGCGTCCCCGACTTTCCCGTTGCTGTGTAGCGCGACTTGTACTGCCTCGTGTATGTCGCGAAGATCGAATTTCTAAAGAGAACTAGATTTGTTAACGTGGTACGACTGATTGTATGAGTAAACCAGCTCAAAGACTTTGCCCGTAGATCCCTTAACGACTCTGTCGCTGGCACGGGTTTCATATACCCCCCTCTTTCCCGGCAGCCGCGCTGTTTTGGAGCTCGGTGTCGAATGTCACGTTACTGAGCTCTCTGTCGTGTCGTCTTCGCCTGTGGCTTGCGCGTCGGCCACGGACAAAAAGCTCGCGCGCTGACTTCGAAAGATCGAATTCAGCCTGAGGGCTTTATTCCGATCGGCTCCATAGTGTCTGCGTCCGGTTCTGATTTCAAGAACACTCAGAACCAGATGCTACTTCGTAGATTAGTCTGTAGCGCAGCGCGGTTTCGAGGTACGATTTGGCGAATCATTGGCATATACAAAAGAGAACCAAAACTGGTTCGGCCAGCACTCGGTGACTGCAAAATATTCATAGTCGCAGAAGCCCAAGAGCGCTGAAGAGTGACTGGAAGTTCCTGTCGGCAAGCGATTGAACGTCCACGCGAGGTGTTTTTTTAAACATTATTTTTGCTTTGTTTTCTCCAAACCTCGCGATTGTTTTTGGCCGAGCTTCAAGACGCGTGGCCGGTCCTAAGTTCCTTAAAGAGTGAGGCGATTGTTCGCGCTTACAGAACGCAACTATTGTGTGCGCAGACGTTGTTTTTGTGTTATAGTGCAGACTTGCGTAACGCAGCTGTCTTGGCTTGCTGGCACAGCTTTCGGTTGGTTTCCGTTGGCTTTTTATTTTGTCTCTCATTTTTTTTTTCTCTGGCTTCAGCGCCAACGCTGGATTTGCGCAGATGCGTCGTACTTTTGGGGGTTTTCCCGCCTTTACGCCGTGCCGCTGATGAGTTTGCTTCAGAGGCGTGCTTGGGTGCATGTTGCGCAATCTCGCCGGCCCGCCTCCCGCTTCGGCGAAACTGGTCGCGTCTCACGTGACACCTCAGAGGCTATTGGCGGGAGATTTGAATTCTTCTGTACTGTGCGTGGTGGCGCTGTGATATGAGACTGCGAAGGAGTGTATGTTCTTTTGTGCAGTTCAAAAGGAATCACTTCGCAGTGTTTGGTGAGGAAGTGCTGGCGGGCAAAAAATTGGCGGCCACAGAGGGCGTTTGCTACTGCTGCTGCTTTATGCAAGACGGGAAATCGTTGAACATATTCTTGAGCAGTATAAAGCAATCCAGCCCCCAGTTTCCGAGGCCGCTACAGTGACCCGATGCGGTTTGGGATTCCAATTTCCATTGAAGTAGGAATTAGCAGACGGAGGTTCAGGGTATGGTAGGAGAGGCCGAGTCGAGGGGATTGTCGTAATACTTCCGAAGAAGTCACATTAGGAGTGATACTTATTATAGCTACGTGACAACAGTGACCTCTTCTATATAAAAGGGGAGGTACTAATTGTATCATCTGTGTAGGTCGGTCGTAATCTTGGCTCTGGTTTGAGATTACTCTTTCCGGCTTCCTAAAGCTTGTCATCGTAACAGGTCGCCCCCCCCCCCCCCAAGTTTTTTTTTTATTTTTGCGTAGAGGGATCATTTAAAGTTAGCGTGATGGGGACAAAAAGGGAAAAGAGTTGTCCAATTTGTCGGTCGTCTAAGTTGCATTACACTGGCTGATGATATTGTACGGAGCGGTCAGTAAATGAAAGGAAGTAAACCAACAGTCCTTTTCCTGCCTATCTTCGTGTTTTGCTCGCCAAAGCCACAGCATCACTACGATCACGCGTAAGGAATGTAAAAGAAACGGATATATACCCTCTGCCCGCCACCGCGAGATAAAAAAATAAAAGAATGCATGTGTACAGTAAGCAGGAAGTGCTGTATAGCCTTGCATGCTGAGAGGCGCACTCCGCACGCAAGCGAGACTTGTCGCTGCGTGTTCTTCCGGAGCGCTGCTGCCGACAGGCGAAACCTCGGCGGCGGCGCGTCTCACCGTCCGGGCGTTTCCGGTTTCACAGATGTAGTCCAGACACCCCGCGTAGGCGAGGAGGACTCGCACGCGGGCAGTCCTTTGATTCAACGATAAGCCCGCAACGCAGCCTGTGAAATGCGACGCCGGCGCTGTTTGCCCGCTCTGATGGAACCCTCAGGGAACGACGTCACACAAGCCGCGTCCGGTGCTGTGGCTTTGATGGGGCAGATGGATCCCCGGAGAACACTCGGACCGAAAGAATGGACTAGGCGACAGGTGTACACCCACACAGACGCACATTTGATACACCCTACGTGACACAAACACTGGCACACAATGCTAACTAACAGACCTAACACAAAACACAAAGATTATCAGTACACACGACCCGGGAACACTGCTACTATACTCCGTTTCATACATAGCTGTCTACACAGCCAAAGGTACGGAAGTAGTCCGTCAAAAAAAAAAACGAACAAAATGTGTCACTCCGCCTCGCGTCGTGGCTGAGTGGTACGAAGCGCGGGCATGTTTTTTCATTTTGTGAGGGGGCCCAGGTTCGATCCTCAGCGTAGGTTTGTTCTTTTTTTTATCTTTTTTCGGCGAATCTCTAGATAGAAAGTCTAAATGCGAGCCAGATATAAGTGGCCTTTTTTGTTATCAAAATGAAATGACTTCTTTAATAAGAAGCGTGCTGTTAACTTTTTCCGCAGGGAAACGAAAGTGAAGTGAGAGTTGGCAACGGACGTGCTGAGAGGCGCTGTTTTTCGGTGTTCACGGATTTTTTCGCATGCTGCACACAATGAATCATTAATTGTGGGGTGATAGAATTCAGTGTGGCTTCAATTATCTTACTCCGCCAGAAAGACCTTCTTTCTTAAACCTCACAACTGTCCGAGGGCTCACTCCGGTCATCTCGCCCACAATTTCGAGAACGTCACGCACAGTCTTCTCGGGGTGGAGCTTCCTTATGCTTGCGTAGACATCAACTATCACCGCCTTGCAGTCTTTAGAAAACTTTGGAGACTTCACCTTGGAAAAGAGGCGAACAGGAGATGTTTTCGAAGTCTAAGCGGGGGAAGAAAACAAGCGAGCAGGTGACAGCGACGCCATTTTCACAAACAGACCTGCCGGCTCAGCTGCGAAAACCTGATACAGCCGGCGCCTGAGAAAACGAAAAATCTGCGTCACTCGGTTCTGGAAAACATAAAAGAAAAATCAATCTATTTGCAAAATAAAACACTTCCATCGGTCTACTATAATATCAACTACTGTTCACTTTGCTTGTCAATTCATTTCTATTTTTATTTTTGACGCACTATATTATGATGCGGACGAGGATCGCAAACAGGCACCGTAGCCTTGGCTGCGTAGACAGCTAAGTATGAAACGGAGTATAGCGTTCTGCTGTTAGCGGTCGGCGTTCGTGCAGCGTTGCATGGGTCCAGTAGCAGGCGTCGAGGTGGCGTTCGAAGTGCTCAGGCTGGCGTCGTTGGCTGCGTCGTACGAGCTCCCGGTCCAAGTGCCCGTGGAGGTGTTGCTGGTGATGTTGGCGTTGGGGGCACCGCTCGGATGGGTGGCAACAACGCTGGAGACACCCCTGGTCGTAGCAGGTGGTAGCGTCCTCAGTTAACTCCCCGGAACGGGCTCAGGAACGGCAGGTAGTCCACGATGCGACGCCGTAGAACGCGAGATCACCGGAGGAGTAGCCGGAGTTGCTCTCTTCCATCCGCGGTGTTCCTGACCCGCCGGAACCTCCGCTTCTCTGTTCCTCCCCCCCCCCCCCCCCCGTGCCTCGCTCTCCCTCGCGCTTTTATAGCCTTGGCGTTGGTATACGTAAGCCTTGTCGTCGTCTTCTCTTCTCCACCAATCATCTCTTCCCACCTTACTGAATACTTCCTTCTTCATCTTCTTTATTCTTCGGTTAATACACGTCATTCTTATCGCCATCCTCGTCTTCTTCAAACCTCTTTTTGTTCATACTTCCACTTCAGACTCCCTATTATTCACTGACTTTTAACCCTAACGAACGAATTAACCGCGAGTAGACTGTTGCACGGTGCGGCTCGGCCGCTTCTAACCCACGCTGTTTTTAAATGGTGCAAAGCCGGGAAAGCTGCGCGGAGTCTCTTCAGTCCCGCTTTCAGGAGACTTAAAGGGGCCATGACATGGTCGTTCTTCATATTGCAGTTTTCTGCTTCCGTAACTAATGCAAGAGCTTGTGATTCAATTTCCGAAATTTGGCTGCCCTGGACGCGCTGTATTTTCCAAAAAATGCGATCGAAATCGAGAACGGGAAACTCCTCCCACCGACAGCGACCGCCATATTGAATGCTTTCGTGACGTCAGCAGGGCATGCACGGAGCAACGTCGTCTGCTCTCGTTGCTGCAATGTGCGCAGCGAGGTCTCTTGTCCCCTGTACTTCCGCGGGCGATCGAAGTAGCAGTCGCCCCCATATATGAGTGACTGGTGCCGAAAAGGGGCAAATAATAGTAACGCAGTTGTTCTTCGGTATAGGTATAGGGTCCGGTTACATTATGCCGATGGGACGGTGATCGGTGGCCGGTTGGCTGGTCGGTATGCAAATGCCATCGCTGACGCACTGGTCTGTCAAGCTAGACCGACGACGACGCCAGCACGACCAACGACCCCGTATCGCAGTAGCGTAAAAAGTGAACTTAGTGGGAACCGGCAGAGTATGGTGGGGGACTAGTTGGTATGACATTCTATAAACTTAAGAATTTTAAAGCTTATTGTGCTTGATGCTAGCCACGGCGACATACGCGATGTGCGTGCACCAGCGAAGATGTGCTTTCATTCGGTGCCTGCGCATACAGAACCTATCGGCGAGGCAATTGAGCGACACGGGCAGAAAACGCCGCACGACGGTGCCGCTCGTCGCCTGGGCTTGTGCGGCCGAGCGAAAGCTTCACGCCCGGTGAACAGACGGCCCGAAAAACTGCGCTTGTGTACCTTATCCTTATAGAAAAAAGCGAAACGAGCGGCTGCATTTCATATCTTCGCACTTTGTTACTAATCAGTGAGGAACTTTTGCCATATTCTTGAATTTCGGTTGACGGTGGACCGCCGGCCCCTTTCGTGACGAGGCCTAGCGAGTACGCAGGATTCGTGTGTGCGATTTAGGCGATTGCGGAGAGCGAATTCGCAAGTTTGAGCGCCTGCAAATAGCTGTCGAGCGTAGTTTTGGCCACAGTGCCCTCAAAGCGACGACTGCCTACATCGCAGGACGCGAGTACAATAAGGGGGAAGTGCCGATATGTGACCCGGTCTGCATAGCATGTGCAGAAGGCAGCCGGCAGCAGCCGTCGGCGTCGACTGTGGACAACAAATCTGGTTGTTTTCATTCGTTCAGGCAATGTCCGAACGTATTGTTAGATAATTTGAGTTTAATTATCGAGCGATGAATAGCGGACAAGAACTTGGTAGCTAGCTACAAAACGCCGCGGCTTTCACGGCGCACATCGGCGAAGGCATGCACGGCACGCGCCGCCTTTCACATACGGGAGCACTTGACTGCTCAAAAGAGACCACACTCATAACTTACGAACAGCATGCTTCTAAGCGTAAATAATAAATCAGCTAGGGGTCCATCGATTTCTGTTTCCTCAACAATCGAAAAGTGGGCGCCACGAGCAAGTCCGCTTTCCCAAGGATCACTCAGCTCGCGTACTAAGTTGAAGGCTTCCCAAAATAGAACACGAAAAATGCATTTTATTTCGCTAGGCTAAAAGAAAAAAAAAACTTTTCGAGCGACCGCTGTCTACGGTGTGCATGCAAGCACCTCAACAGCTTGCAGCAGACGACGCGTGGCGTGTATGCGCTCGTGACGTCAGCGATCAGAGGTTGCCAGACCAGCAAGCAGGTCGCAAAAGAAACGAAAAAAAATTCGTTTTAAAAATATTTACCTCACAGAATCAACTGAAAATTCGGGGAATTGTAATTTAACCCGTTGGGAATTAAAGGCGATAAGCAGGGTATGCGTGAAAATAGGCTGTCATGGCCCCTTTAAGGAGCAATGGTTTCGCGATGGGTTCCGCTTTGAGGCAAAGAAAAAAAAAGCAAGAGAACACGCGCAGTAAAAGGAGGAATGTAGGGTATTGATCGGGGATTTCGTCTTGAAGGGCCTTTAGGGAGAGGGCACAGCTCGGTACACTGCAGTGACTTTGGCCCGTCTCCTCGGAGTTGTAGCGCAGTATTAAGCGCCGAGTAAGTCGGTGGCCGCTGTACAGGAGCGGCGAGAACCATTTCATTAGGCGTCAGATTAGACTGTCCTTTGTCCTGTCGCACCGCCAGTAAGTCCCACTGCCTCCACTCGCCCCCGGATAGTTGTCGCTCTTCAGGTGCGAATTCTGTGGGATTAAAGAACCCCGGCGGGAGCCTCTCTATATACGGTCGGATGCAACTCAAGAACAAAGCGGCGTCGATCTGTCGTGATGAAGCCGCGGTCAACCGCCTTGCACCTGCTAGCACGCCGCATCGCCGGCGGCTTGCAGCTGCGAAGCATGTGACCGCGGCCTCGTGGGTCAACCGCGACGTCCTTGGAGGGTCACTTGCCTCCCTGTGCGTCGCGGTATTAGACAGTTTTAGCTGTGCGTACGCAAGTGCTTGCGTACGCAAAGCGCTACGGCGCTGCGTGCGTTACGCTGTCCGCTCAGAAGTTAGTTTTAGCTGGCCGAGCCGTAGCGTCCCTCAGGCGCACGTAGCGCCATCTAGTGACAAGACGTCAAAGCACATCAACGCTCGGTTGAAGAAAATTTCATCCGTGATTACTCATAACTGGTGTGAGTGCATTGGGAGCCTTTTTTTGTTCCAAGAAGAAAAGCAATGCAAACCGAGGAAAATGTAAGAACTGGTTAAAAGCTAATGCCCCGCCGCGGTGGCTCAGTGGTTAGGGCGCTCGACTACTGATCCGGAGTTCCCGGGTTCGAACCCGACCGCGGCGGCTGCGTTTTTATGGAGGAAAAACGCTAAGGCGCCCGTGTGCTGTGCGATGTCAGTGCACGTTAAAGATCCCCAGGTGGTCGAAATTATTCCGGAGCCCTCCACTACGACACTTCTCTCTTCCTTTCTTCTTTCACTCCCTCCTTTACCCTTCCCTTACGGCGCGGTTCAGGTGTCCAAAGATATATGAGACAGATACTGCGCAATTTCCTTTCCCCAGAAAACCAATTATTATTATTATTATTATTATTATTATTATTATTATTATTATTATTATTATTATTATTATATTATTATTATTATTATTAAAAGCTACAAAACTGCTTCGCCAGGTGTCGTTGCTACGAGGAAAACACACTGCATTTAGCTATAGTCGGATACAACTTAACAGGGGGGTAAAGCGCGGTGAGGAGGTTGTCATACACTCGGGCAGCGCCATCTTGCTACTCCCATAGTTGCCTGTACTTATTAGTTGTTTGCGCTACTGGAAATTAAGCGAATATTTTTAATATAGCTACACAAAACACGTTAAATATAGACCTCTAAAACTTTAAACATCTAAGATGTTTGAGCATTACACCAAACTCTTTTCGTTGTTTCAAAATTTGAAATATGCAAACGTGTACAAGAAAACTTGGGAAAATTTCGTTTTCGTTTCGTCTGCTCTAGGAGCTGTAGGTTGCCGACGTATGCTAGTTTATTACTACTTACGGCGTAGACTGCAGGACAGAATTCAGATACGGCAGTTTCATACGCCCAATGCGCTCTGCATTACGCACCTCTCCGCCCCATGTGTCTGCTCAAGGCACTCCCTTGCATAGCCCACTGAGAGCGGTCTCCCTCTTTTTCGACCGTGCGTTCTAGCCACTCTTCGCACTTTGGACTCATTCACTCCCGCCGCTCGGTTCGCTGTCTTTCGCACGAACGTTGCCTTCTCTGCTGGTGTTGGATGTCGGATTCGGTGCCGGGAAAGCGCTGCACACGCAAGTCGTTTCCCGTGCGCGCACGGCGGTCGCTCGATCGCGCACAAGAATCTGGACTCTGGACCCGTCGGCAGCGTTCAGAGCGACACCCGAAACTACCATAGAAGTCGGCCGGGCGAGTAAGCGCCGCCTTCGCTCAAAAGCACAAGAACACAGATAACAAACAAGATAATACAGAGAACAGAACCGTCGGCTTACACACGCTCGCCTGTCAGTTGCTCAGTAGATGCCGTAAGCACGCAGCGCGCTGTGGCTCCGCGCGTCGCGATCTACCGCTTTGTCTCGCTCGTGCACAGAGTTTCAGCAGAATCGTGATTCATGTGTGAGTGCTGTTCTTCTCTGAAAAATTGATAACGGCACTGTCGCGTGTTTTTTTTTTTTAAGATTTTCCGCTGCAGTGATTTTCCGCTTGCCCATACAGTCCTTCCAGCAGTTCTGCCAACGGCATGAGCAGAGCTTGAAGGAAGTAGAACATTACAAACAGAGCCCAGCACATGTAATTGGAGTGATAAAGTTCGTTTTGAAGAAATATGCGAGAGAGGAGGCTAGAAGGATAACAGAGAAGGCAAGAGGGGCATATGTTAAGAGCACTGCTTACAAAGCAAATCTTGTTTCAGCATCAATAACAACCATTTCCAATTGCACTAATCAACTTAACGACAAATACATGAAGGAATCAAAAGTTAATGAACAGTCAGTGTATATGTCATAATGAGCCCCTCGATTATCTTCCTTTGTCTGCTCGGCAACTTAATGACAATTATTTAGTGCAAAGCAAGGAATGAAGGAAACAGGAATAAACTAATAATAAGAAATTTTTACAAGCCAAAGTCGCACTTGGGTTATGCAGCACGCTGCAGAAGAGGATTCTTCAATAATTTTGATACCTCGGGGTCTTACACACGCCGAAAATTTATTACAAAATGCAGAGTACCAGCTGTTCCAACTAGCCGCATTGCATATTCTCCAAATACTCCTGATTTTACATTATCAAAAGTTGGCGTTCAACAACTGTTGATACAGTGACCGTAGTGGGGTAGCTTCACCAGTGCATTGTAGGAATGAACCTGGCCAGTGTGCATGTTTATAAAGTAGTATCGCAGTGTAAAATTCAGGACTGCGTTCCATTACCTTGCAAAGATCTGCTGTCGTGCCTTATGTCAGATAAATGGCAATGATGCATGACACGCAAAGTAAATATGTCTGTTGATTGTAGTAGAAGAAATAAGAATCCCTTTGTTGAAGTTCCTTAAAACACACCTTATATGTGTAATGCAACAACTCTTCACCAGTGCAATGTTCAGTGCAGAAAATGTTTTCGAAGCTAAGATCACTGAAGTGTTCAGCAAGTACTCAAACATTTATTCGCATTAAGGAAATCTAAATACAAAGCAATTGCACATTTCAGCTTTTACACAGACGCTCATGTGCATTTCTGAAGGTTCTATTTTTTTGGTTTTGTGGGGTTTAACGTCCCAGAGTGGCCCGACTATGAGGGATGCTATTTCTGAAGGGATCTGCACCAGATGCACAGTCCTGCTATAGATAACAAGTATGATGAAGAGCGACATCGAACACTTATTCGAACATTGTTCATGCAAAATCACTGTATTGACACTAGGTTGAACATGTGTTTATTTTTTCCAAGTTCTCCTTAGTACTGCATCAAGGCTGCCCTATTAGGTGTTCAACAAATGAGAGCAGAGGTCTTGGTACTCTTTCTATTTTTTTTTTCATGTGCATTCTTTGAGTGTGTGAAAAGGTGAGCACAGACATTATTTACAAGCTATGATACTTTTATTAGTCTAGTGTGTACAACAGTAACATCAGTGAATTTATGGCAGAAATAAAAAGCAGGCATTCACAAACATAACTGCTCAAGTTAAATGAGTGTGAACTATGAAACCAGCTGTAACTTTGCCGTGGCAGGCTGTATAATAATCTCACGTGCTTGTAATTGTGCAGATACACTGATTGTCAATTTTTTGTTTTACAGAATATGGCCTGAATTTTTAATATTTCCAAAGCTGTACGCAAGCAAACCGCATTCCAACGTTTCTCTTTACTACCATCACCTTGCACAATACTCTGTTAGTGCTCTCCGAGTGCGACTTATCCCACATGTCTCTTGCATAAAGTTCTTCCATGTATGTACGCTTTGGTGCTTCGTTGCGAGCAGATTAAACCTTTCGGAACGGAGTCTGTTACGGATCTTCCGTTGTATTCAAACAGAATTCGCATCTTAACAGGCAGCGGTACAGAAGGCATGCGCTGCACTCTGCGCGAGTGTCGTCTCCCTTCTGCCTCGTCTCCTGTGTGGAACACCAACGAGATCTGACCGCCGGAGAAGACAGGAGGTGGCGATGGTGCACACTTTACTAAAGGGACTCCAGGTTACGCCAAAAGGCACGGGGCATGCATGTTTTATAATACCCCGTACATCAAAACAAACCTTGCTGAACCTCGCCAACAATCCCCGTTGATCTCGGCTCACACAAACACAAATCATACGTAATGAGCGGCACAAGATTCACCTCCACCTGGAAGTATCCTCGTGCGCGCACCATCGCGAACATTTTGCGCATGAGCTAGAAAGGAATTCAACACGGTACGTAAGCAAGCCGCAGCACCATTCCTCGTACAACTTTTTGACGCGCACTACGAAGCGTGCGGCCATGCTGGGGGAAGTTGTGAGGTTGCCAGGTTAGTACGCTGCAAACTGGTGTTCAACCTGGTCTAGGTTGCCTGGGCCATGCAGGGAACCATGAGCTGAGTAACAAGATGGCTGTCGTCCACGGTTATAAAAAAAAGTGGAGAGGGTTTACATGGGAGTGCTGCCGCCGCTTTCGCTCTAGTGTTGGTAGTAGTAGCTCTATGCAACTTAAGTCTGCAGTGAAGCTCCGCCCACATTCAGGACCGGCGCACAGAATTCCTCCACGACAAAAAATGTAGGCCGTTGTTAAAACTTCTCTTGTCACGTAAACAAGAAGCTAACCATGAGAAAAAAGTTATAAGCTGTAGAATTTCGATACCTGGCTTGTTTAATAAATTCAAATATTAAAAAGCTGATTTCTGTTCAGTTTTGTGACTGGCTAGCGGAGTAATACAGTACGCCGACGGACCGTGGCCCAGTGCTAACAACTGCTGTTTTTTTTTTAAGTTGTATCCTACTATGGGCCTGGGAGCTTGAAAATCGCCAATTTATCTGAAAAACAGGGGCTAGTTATCGCTTATACCGCTACGTGTGGGCAAGAGTAGGCGAAATAAAAGCGAACCGCTACCATTTGAACGAGCTATTGCGTCGGAGAATCCGGCGGCGACACGTATTTATTCCGAAGCGGGCGAGCATGGCGCCGCCATCTTGTCAACGTTAGCGTACGCAAGCCACGCAAGCGCCGCAACGCAAAGTCCGCTGGCTAGCGTACGCACGCAAGACGCAGGGCTTGCGTTCTGCGCATGCGCACTACCGTCCCCGCAAACTCCTTGCGTACGCACAGCTAAAACTGTCTACTGTCTATTGCTCGCTGGACTGTTGCGTGAACCTGGCCGGTTCAGGCCATAGCGTGGGCTCTCTGCACCCCCTCGCAACACGTGCTCGTTGTATAGGTGCGTACAACAGTACTTGCGAACAATATGGCGGCGCCAGAAAGGCCTTATTGGCCCGGGGGACGCGTTTGCATTTCGAAACGAAGTTTGGCGGCTCCATGGTGAGATTAGAGAGCTCTCGGTCCGAGCCCGAGATAGGCATCAAGGAGACGGGACAAGAGAAGACACGCGCTTGTCTTGTTCTCCCATCCCCTCGTGGCCATCATCTTCGTGATAATCACTTTCGCGCAGCTGTGAGCAGAAACAAGTCCCGAGTCAAGACAAACGCTATACTTGTTGATACGCGCTCGCGTGTGTCGACAGTGAATCATCGTCGTCCATTGCTCGTTTCTGGCTGCGCCAGACTAGTTCGGGGCAGCGCCGTGGGAATGTCGTCGGACGTCCCTGTCCTCCGGTCGCTGGTCGGTAGGTGGTTCTAATTTTTTTTTTGTCATTCGGGACTGGCTGTATACGTACGGCTTGCCCTTTGCAAGAAGAGCGCCGTGCATTCGTTGAACGGCGCGCGCGGTAACGAGCGATTATCGACGATGACATGCCATGCCCTTATAAAAATGGTCTATAGACTGTCTGTCGACTTCTTATAGACTCTATTGCCTACCTTTAGATATTTATTTTTGTCTATTCATAGTCTATAAACTGTCCACAGGCAAAAGTCTACTAAACGTGTATTGCCATCAATCTATAGATTGTCTGTATGATTTGTATTGCCTATATACCGTTCTGTCTATAGAGAGTCTATAGGCTTTATAGACAGAAGTCTATGGACAGTCTATACATAGACTAAAGAAATTTTTGTAAGGGCGTACTTCAGGCTGCCCGCAACGTGAATGCGATTCTCATTTCGTTTCTTCGCACAGTTGACTGTTCTGTGCGGACGCAAACTCCAACGCGTAAAATTTAACGCTGGGCTACACACCCTCATCTCATATTCCTTGTAGAATTGCCCGGAATCAAAGGGTCAGTTGCTAAAATCATAAAAAGAAAATCTCTTGCTGCCTTTGAACCTACGTGGCAGACTCGACGGTCACGACGTTGGCAGATCGTCTCCTAAACAAGCATGGCAACTACGTCGATGCTTAAGGGGTCTCAGACATATATTAGTCTCTCGTAACGCCCAGTCTGTCAAACGTTCTTGCAGCGAAAGCTACATTGGCCACGAACTCGCATTCCCACCGTGGTCGCACCGCACCACGTGACCAACCACGTGACTGGTCACGTGACCAGCCACGGCGTCACCTCCTCGCTATGCCTTAGCTTTCGCTACGTATATCCTGGCATATCCGAGCTAAGCCACTGCCAATTTTTGGTCGTCGTTCCGCTTAGCGAAGGAGTTAAAGCGATGACTGTGCTACAAAAAAAGTTGGGCTGAGGCTTAGCTAAAGTGTTAAGCCTGGATATCTCGAAGCGAAAAGCGTTTAGCAAGGCGTGCGCCTCTCGTGATTCTGGCGTTTCAGCCGCTCGTCTAGCCTCGCACTTTTCACATCTTCGCTGCTTTTGAGCGAACTCCCGCGCTACCACTTCTGGGTGTTCTTCTCCTCCTTCCATGGGGAAAGGTCAGACGACGGGGGCAGCGCGCGGCGTCGACGACGGCTGCGGCCGCAGCGACCACCTGCGCTCCGCGTGACGTCACTCGGTTTCGCGCATGCGCAGCTGTGGCAAATCTGTAGTGCGGCTCACGCGAAGCCCGGTGTTGACGAGCCTAGTGAAGCTTTTCGCTTCAAAACTTGCCACTTCCAGGTTGTGGTACACAGTCACCGCTTTAGCGGCCAGGCTGTTCTTGAACTCATGCCCACGCGTGCCCCGAAGAAGGAGGTACACTTGTAAAACTGAGGTCTGGACAATGTCGTGTATGTTCGGTTCGACCCCTTTCTTGGGGTGGCCGAACGGAGCCGCTGCTTGAACGACCGGCCTGAGAGGCACCGTGTATGCGTCCATCGCAGGCACCCCATACGCGTCGTACGTGCTTTTGAACGACCGAAGTGCGGCTGCGGCCCTTCTGAACATTGCGCTCGCTTTCGTTGTGTACGGACATAAAGGTCAGGTATGGGTGAGAGCTGTTGTCGTTTTTTTTATTTCATACATTTGTGATTAAAGCACTCCACAGCAGGGGCATGATCTGGCCTTCTCTGACTTTTGAAGACCGCAGAAGAGTCGAAATCTGAGCGACTGGTGCGGCGAGGAAACCAGTCAAACAGACGACGGGCTAGAAAAAAAAAAGGCAACGCACAGTACGAGACCGGAATAACAACTGTGCTTTATTGAAAAATTGCGGGTTCATACAAGGGTGGCAGGTCATGCGCACAGAAACCAACAACAACATAAAGCAGTAAAGGGATAGAAGCATTGCCCCTGAGCGGCGACTGGATGAGCGATTTGATGGCGTCGACTTCTGATGGGACTCGATGTTGTTCGGTTCCACGTCTTTCTGTGTGCTACAGACGTTGGCGCCCTTTGTAAGGCTCAGACTGTTCATAATTCGTTAAACATGTCAGTTTTTTTTTTACTTTTTATTTATTCACTCGTCGACACGTGACAGCCTCACGTGTTCGTACATTCACAAAAGCACTTTATAAAGCGTGCTGTTCAATAAGCCATTCTGATTGGCGACCCAAACTGGTGTAGGGGAGCAGTGGCGCATCCCTGAAGCCACGGTAGGTAGGGCCGCCAGAAATAGCGAAGAAATAATGCTCTCCGTTCAACCTCGGGATTCGATTTTGTTTTATATTTTGTAGCGCGTCTAGATTTTTTTTTTTTTGGCTCCACTTTCAAAATGTGTGTTTTGCTGGTTGCGGTGATGTGGGTTGGAGCAGTCGGTTCAGCGGTCGTGTATACCACCCGTGAAGGGGCACAGTAGGTCTTAATGGCTTCGCCACATGATTCGTATACATCCGAGGACATGCTGCAGCAAGGATAGAGAGAGAGCTCCGAGATTCTTGTGTGGTCGAATGTGTCCTGCCTTACAAAAATGTCTTTAGACACTCTATGACTGTTCATAGACATTTCAGTTGAATAGCGTGCGCTAACAGGACGAACACAGAAAACTTGGAGAAGAAAGAAGCGCTTCTTTCGCCTTCTCCAAGTTTCCTGTGTTCGTCCTGTTAGCGCACGCTATTCAATTGAAATGTACCAACTAGCTTGCCGGAAAGTTCTACTCCATAGACATCTGTCTATAAGGTCTATAGACTCTCTATAGACAAAACCTAGGGAACAGTCTATAGACAATACAAATTCTGTAGACAGTCTACAGACAATCTATAGATTTATGGCCATACACTTTTAGTAGACCTTTGTCTATAGACTATGAATAGACGAAAATATCTATCGGAAGACAATAGAATCTATAAGAAGTCTACAGACTCTCTATGGACCTTTTTCGTAAGGGCTGAGCCGCACTCGGTGCCGATGTGCTCGCGCTGTAAAGAGTTCGTAGGGATCGCATAGCAAATACACCGCTCGCATTAACGTTACTAGACTACTGAATGCCTCGCGTGCAATATAGGGGGGAAATACGGACGAATCGCTCGTTTTCAGCTTCGCGGTAGATGCGTCTTTTGAGAAGAGGCCGACGAGTGTACAGTCCTCACCTCTTCCCGGTCTTTCCTCTACCGTCTCCGACCCTCCCCGGCGCACCTCGAACGCTACACTAATGGGGAACACACCCTTTCTCCTGCCCCGTTACCCATGTATACCCCCCTTCTCCCTGTTGTCCGTATACCCATGTCCCTCAACGTGGCAGGCCTGCCTTTAGCCCCGGACGGGTCAGTTGGCTTTGCGGACCCCGGCGCAGGATATCCTCTGAAGCTTTATGCTGCGTCCTAATAAAGTTTTTCTCTCTCTCTCTCTCTCTTCCGTCACCGATCGCTAACTGTGCGAATGCTCTTCCACGGCAGCAGCGTCCGGAGTTGCGCGGCTGAATCTGCGTTTTTTTCCTCTCTTTTATATTACGATTTTTTTTATCGTAGCCCTTGCAGTCATTCGCCCTCATGGCGGCGGCGAACAGGTGCGTCGTGTCGCTGTCAAGCGCCCCGTCTGTGGCCGACGCATCGGCTCCTCTCATCCGCGCGATGCGTCTTTCTTTTCCGTTCGTTCTGCTTTCCTCGTTGGCATTGCCCAGTCCCCTCGACGACGACCCGTGGTGGTGACGTCACATCCCGCGCTCGCTGTACGTGCATGCACTCTGCGCCGCTATCGTTGGGGCAACGTTTGTTTGCTCACGAAAATGCATGGGCGAACTTGCGATTACGGGCGCGTGCGTTGGCGACCTGTCACTACGCCACGCCTGGTCCACGCGAGAGTTGAGTGCGTCTGCGGTTCGAGGTTGTTCGTGTTCTTCGTGTAGTCTGCTAACGGAACCGTGTCTGGCTGATTCTCTCGACTGCCGGGAAGGATTCACGCGGCAACCGGAACTCTGGCTATAATCCATTTCTGGTTCTCGATGACGAAGAGAAAGCTACAAGAAAGAAAGAAAAAGATACGCCGCGTGTCATCCTTTCTTTAATGACCACTACTTGAGCCACGGGCCTCTCCTTGCTGCGGCGCATTTTCAACACCTGGCGTTTCCTTGGAGTGGGCGGATGCGCAGTTCAAGGCAACGTGAGGTGTCCGTGACCCTCTTGCGCTGCAGAATACCGCGACTAAATCTCTATTCACGTCGATCGCGGTAGTCCATGACCAACCTCTGGGAGTCTTGTGGCGAAATTGAGTCCATAGATCACATTTTCCTCTTTTGCCGGCGGTTCGCTTCTCTCCACGTAGAACATACTTGGAGATCCCCTCTCTCGACCAGGGCTTCCTCTATCTATTCCGATTCTCCGCTCCTTCGGGACAAGCGCCAAGGGATATGTCTTGAAACCAGTCTACGATTGTATTCGCGAATATATAAATGCATCCGGTAGATTCCTCTGCTAGAAGGAGAATTAACTGCTTTTTCATTTCCGCTTTCTTTTTTTCTCCAATTTTTCATGCAAATGCGAGTCTAGGACACAAATTATCCAATTACTCCACTCCTTGCCCGTGAGTGCGTTTGTATCCGCAACGCGGTTTTCTCTGTTCTGTGTGTGTGTGTGTGTGTGTGTGTGTGTGTGTGTGTGTGTGTGTGTGTGTGGTGTGGGTGTGTGTGTGTGTGTGTGTGTGTGTGTGTGTGTGTGTGTGTGTGTGTGCGTGTCGTGTGTGTGTGTGTGTCGTGTCGTGCGCGCGCGCGCGCGCGCGCGCGCTTTACTGACTCGAAAAAGATTGAATCGCCCCCTAAACGATGTAACCACGACAGGGTCACTGCATGCCTATCAAACAAGGCTATCGTACATGATTTTCAGTGTCATTGAGGTGTTCAAGCAGAGCGTGATTCGTGTACATTCCCGCTGTTCAGAACCTCCTCCTGTAGCAGTGATATTCATATTAAGGGTATAATCTCATCCAACGCATGACCAAGGCGCCTTTTTTTTTGTCATCGTTAATCTAGGCGAGAAAGGCTCTGAAAAAAAAATGATGGCTTCGTCAGAAAAAAAAACAAAATAAAAAGCTGCACGAACCTGCCTTTTGCTTGCGCAGTGTTAATTTAAGCCAGATAGGCCGGGTGTAAAAAAGCAATAGAGTACGGTCTCACCAAAGAAAAATAAAAGTGGAGGAACCTGCCTTTTGCTTGCGGGGGGAACACACAGGTATAGTGCCTAGAATATACTATTCTATGCACTATAACCCAGGAAACGCTCAGGATCGTCACTGCCTCCCAGCAAACAAATGGCGCGAAAAGCGACCCGCTTCCTGTCTGAAAGCGTTCAGCGATAGTGGCGGGCGCTTATGGGAACAGGTGTTTCGTTAAACCGGAAGATAGCCGGACGCGGTGCGATAAGCGCCGACCATCGAGGTGATCCTCGGCCAGGAAGCGGGTTTAGAAGGATCGCTTTGCACAGACGTGCCACGTCGCTGTCGCTCTTTGTCGACCTGTTGTCGAAAGTCTGTTGTCCCTCCTTTCTCTATGGGCAAGTTTGCGCCTCTCGCTACTGCTCACAGAAATGTTGCCTGCCGTTTAAGGTGACACCTGCTGAGACGAACTACGAGGCGCTGTGCATCCGTGACTTTCTTTTATTTATTTATTTTTTTCCTTCTTTCTTTTACTCCTTCTCTATCTCTCTCTCCTTCTTTATTTCTTTCTTGTACGTTGAGTGTTGCCTTATGGTGTAAATGGAGCCTGTTATGTAAAATGGGACAGGCTGGCCGAAAGGAGTGAAGTTAAGCAGGGAGCGGTGATGGGGCCCCTTTGCCCACGCTACATGAGATGCTGCGCACCGTAATTGTGGAAATTCGCCAGTGCGTAGTAGATTTCAATTAACGCGGTAATTACTAATTAGCCGCGCGTGGGCATTAAGGCCATACTTGCTGGTTTGGAAAGCGTCGGAAGAAGCGTACAGTAAAGTGACATGCGCATGACGGATCGCCTCGTATTTCAGGGTATAACGAAATGCGGGCCATTGCGGACGGCGTTATTTCTCTCTCTCTTGAGGAAAATTATTACGCAAAGCCGCGAAAAAGTTGAAGCTCTCTCCCACGTTCGCGAACACACCTCACAGCGCACGCACACTGCTGAAAACCTGAACACCACTGTTGTGGCACGTGATCGGGTTTCATCGAGCCGCCACAGCGCTCGTGTACGGGTATATCGTCGCACGCATCGTGATCTGCATGTACTGCGGAGAATCCGTCGCGGCGTAGTTTGCATTGTTGTCGCGGTGGCGCGGCCTTGTACTACACCGCGCGGCTCGGCAACGTTCCGCGCTGCGAAGCAGGCTCTCCTGCGAACGGCGCTGCTGGCTTTGCCGCTGCGCTCGGGTGCTTGCGGGAAAGCCACATTCGCGGAGCGTGTCCGCGCCTCGCGAAGTGTTGACGGTGGTGCGTTTGTCGTCCACTTCGGCGATGGTCTTCGCGGCAGCTGTCATTGACGTCGATGCCCCTAATTCCGAATAAAATTGCGTGTGTGTCTGCTGTTGGTGTTTTCAATTTTACAGCAGTAGCCAGACTCAGCCGTCCCGCGTAACCCTGTGATCGTGTCGTCGTCCGCGTGGAATGATGTAGTAGTCACACGCTAAAGTCACATGACCCACTGTCGTCGGTCATTTTCACGTGATTCATTAAATATCTCATGACTCATTAGACCCCTCACGCATGAACATTTACTCCGACAAACTTAAGCTCACGCTGAAACTGCATTCACATTACGTGAACGCCCACTCAGAGGTCCCCCTTGCGGGACATTACGTTAGGGGTGACGATAACGCGGCGAAGATAACTATACATTACTTGAAGTGGAGGACAGTGGTTACATCGATGAATGAACTACTGCCGACGGGCATTGTAGTTGTAAGTTTAGTCGAAATTACGTGGCGCAAGGTAGATCTCTAGTATGGAATATAATTTTATTCGTAGTGTTTGCGATCTCGCGGTCCTAATCCTACTGCTGTTTATGTGCCCGCCCATGTGGTCTACTGGAGCGGTAAATGTGTATGCAGTATTCGGTGTCGGCGCCATCTTCTCAGGTCCAGCTGGCGAGCGCGTGCTACAAGAATCGGACTTACTTTTGTCTTTCCATCGCTGGCTATCGCTTTCGTAAGGCTGTACAGGTGGGGGGAGGGGGGGGGGGTAATCCCTCCCAGAAGCCTGTATTAATCTCCGGGCCCCTGCGCCGTTCACTCGCTGCGATTGGTCGGTGAAGCCCTTCCTTGGCCGGAAGTGCTATATACGAGGAGAGCCACTCGTGAACTCCGTGCGTGGGCGTTTAGCGCCTCGCTATGCGAACCGTAAAGGCATTTTATGCCCGGCTTCCGCCGCTCGCGGATTTTACGCAGGCTATATCACGAACGTTTCTGTGGTGCCTGAATGTCGCGTTGCCAAATATGACGATGCGACAGTGGGGAGAGAGAGCGAGGTGCAGCGAGTCGCTTATCCGCTCGGAATGTCGTATAAGGTCGCTCCGGCGCCGAATATCGTTTTCACCTTCTCTTCAAACGAGTCGGATAGCGGTTAGCTGCGATATTATATGGCCCCGGTTATCACGCCGGGGCCAGTTAAGCAAGGAAAAAGGCGGGTACGCATTTATAGCGGCGCTTATCTCACGGGGGTTGTCCCCATCTGCTCATGGTCGCCATCGTCATCAGTGTGACGCCAGCCGGTCGCGCTTACAGGAGACGATTGGTCGCCGTCCGCTTGGTCGTATGGTCAGGATATCTCTCGGGCACCTGTGCCATGGTGTACGCATTCCTTCCTTCTTTGTTCTGCTCTAACACCCCCGTCTTTGTTTCCCCCGCGGCATGGCTCTGATATCTACTCAGAGCGTAACCGGTTACGGCGCCTTTCCTTTTCACAGTGACCTCCTCATCCTCGCCTTATGCGTGCTGTTTGCCTAGATAGGCACCTTACTCGATAGGACGGGAACGGCGCGTGTACCGCGATGTGCTTGCGTGGTGCAGGTCGTCGCAGGCGTCTGTCTTCCGGCGACGCTATTGGCGCTGGCGAAGATGCTCGTCTTGCGAGGTGTTTATGGGATGGGAAGCCCGTATTGATAGCACGGTACTCCGGCTAGGCATGCCTATAACACTCCCCCCTACCTGCGCGATGAAGGTTCCTCTTCCGAAGGAGGTGACTGCTTTATCGTAAAGCGGTTACGGGATGAGGCAGTCGTCGGAAATGTGACGTTGCTATAATACTGCATCCGTGCTCGCATATGCGGTCGTATTGGGTACATCTTGTTGTGTTAGGTGTCCGCGAGGAACAATTCGAGGCTGTTTTGGCGTTCGTTGCCAATCGGGTCGGTATCTTACGTTCGGTGCGTCGTATCTAATTTCTGGCGAATTTTCGAAACCCTGATCCTTTGAGGAGAACGCTTGGCTTTCAAGTGCCGTCATGCACTGAGGGTGCAGCGAAGAACGTCGGAAAGTGCGTGCCTCGTATATAGGCCTCATTCTCACCGCTTCGCATTTTGAAATATTGTTTTCTCTGTAACGTGCGAGAACATTCTTGCAGGCTAGTTCGGTACACATATTTGGTCGAATTTCCAGCGAAGAAAGACGAGGACTTCTTAAAGTCCTGGTCCTTTAAGTCCTCCAATCCTTGCATGCTTTTAGCGCCGCGGATGACCTTGGCGCCAGAACGGAGGAGAACAAGGAGCCGAACTGAAACGAACATTGGCGAAACTTCCCTTCACCCCCTAGCTGGTGGTGCAGCGGCGCATGCGTCAACAACAGGGCCCTCATAGTCTCGTGATGGGCGAATCCAGCGCGCGGCGCGAAGGATAGGATAGGAAAGGAAAACTATTAATGTCTAACAGAAAGTGGGTAGCCAGAAGGCTACCCGCCTAGACGACGGCCGAAAGGTCTTGACTCACGGCGGCGGCTTCGGCCAGTCGGAGTTGTAGCTGAGTCGCCGGGTCGGAGCTCAGGAGTAAGGTCTCCCATTGGTCTTTCGTCTTTATACCTCGTCCCTCCCGGGGGGCATGAGGACCTTCCCATAGTATGTGGTCCAAGGTGGCCCTAAGGTCGCAGTTGCCCTGGGTACATAAGACTCCAGAGGGCCGGGTTTGGAAAGGTGTATGCTTGTAACCGGCGCCAGTTGATGGCTTTGTACCTGGTCAAGATCATGGCGCGAAAGAGCTCAAATTCTCTCCTGCAGCCAAGGCCGCTTCGTTTTGGCGGGGTATGGCTCTGTCTTCTGCTACCCTCTGCGGGAATCACACTGCTCACAGCCAGGGGAAAGGGGGGGGGGTGATTGTGGAGGGAGGGTGAAATCCTGTATTGAAGCCCGACAGGCGCATTCGCAGTCCTCACTTGATGGGCCAGGCGGCAGCACCGCGTGAGTTACCGTCATTACGTATTGCGCGCGCCGGCGGCACCGTGCCGTGGCGCCATCTATCAGCAAGGCTAGTAACCAACTTTACTTTGTTCTCCTGCGGTGGAGGTCGGCAAAACGTTGGAGGCGACGGCGTCCTGCCTATGTGAAAGTGCCAGTGTTTTATCGAGCGCTACGTCGCGTGGCTCGCAATTTTTAAAAAGCGCCAAAGAGAAAGCCGAGCGGGCTGTATAGCTCGCGAATAAAAGCTTTGCCAAGAAAAGCGGCTGATGAGGGACGCTTCCCCAAGGCTCACTCGAGTCAGTGCCTACCAGCCGTCCTAGAATACACTACGCCTGTCCTCCAGTTCATTGCGTGCTTACATCTAGCCTGGATGACGATATAGTCCACGATTTATTGTTTCTTTTGCTGTGGTATATTTATCAAGGGATCAAAATAGACTGTACATATAATGGAGAGGCATGGGAGAGGCCTTTGCCCTGCAGTGCGTGCAGTCAGGCTGATGGTGATGATGATAATGGAATCGGAAGCGTGCGCTGATGACCGAGGCAGCTGCGGAGTGATTGTACTGACGCCGGAAACTAGAATAAAGGCTGGCACGTACTTTTTGGGGTCAGCGATTTCATCTCTTTAGCCACACTGAAAACATGTGTGTACGCTCCCCTTTATTATGTCCCCTATCTTTACAACCTGCTCTCGCCGGCGCTTCATGAACCGCTGTTCGCCGCGAGACCTGCCAGGTTATCTGTCCACCTTTTTTTTGTTGGTTCCTCGCCTCAGCTGCCCCGTGCGCGCATTCCACTGGGGGCAAAGTGCGGCGATGACGCCGGCATGATAATTCTTGCATGAATCGTGATTAGTATAAAGGGGAGCCTTATAATTACTACAGCTTGCTACGATTTGCACTGTAATAGTTGGAAGTGCCTTTGATCACATGCTCTGCGTAAGTTCGTTGTCAGCGGATTATTACCACTGCTGAACCAATTCGTTCAGTTATTTTTATTTTATTTTTATTTATTGATACTGCGATCTTTTACAAGACCTTCGCAAGGGATCCCCCAAATACCCGGATGGCGTTAAGGCGGGAATGAGTTTTGGGGTATAGAGTGGTGCGATCACGTTCTTGGGGCATGTGTTTAGGCTTTGTGTGACAGGAATGTATGACATATGTGTCAGGCACGTATCCGCGGGGGTGGGGGGGGGGCTTCTACCTCCCCCCTCCCCCCCGATTCTCTCGAAAGGCACTGGTCATTTTGGACATCTGCGAGTCCGAAACCCACCCCACAGCCCTACCCCGAACAAAAATTTCTTACTACGTACCTGACATATGTACTATAGGTCGTGTGTGCGTGGACATGTGCCTTGTGGACTCATCTATTCCCTCCCATCCTGACTTTCTAGCTATTCTAGTTGTATAATCTTGCCAACGTAGAGGAATAAGGCGGGTACATTATGCGATAAGTAACATACATCAATCTTCCGACCAGAGATTTTGATTAGCGCTTCACAAATCTCTTTAACGCGTTTGCAGCTTAAGCAACTGCTGCGGTTTAAAATCCACGGCGTCACCGGTGGTTTATCGAGCGGGCCCGCCACTTGTTGCGTCGGATTCCGACTGATGAGGGCAAAAAACAAAAATGTCCGGGATAAAAAAAAATCGGTGGGTGTGTACTGCGTTGCATGCCTCGCTGGTTGCGACACCGGTCTTGTTGCATCGTGACACCGCGCGTGGGCCCTGGTTGCTAGGTTGCCGCGCGATTGCAACACTCCCTCCCCCCTCCCCCCACTTCTCCGTTTTCTCTCGCGTGTCCGTTCTTCTTGACTGCGCCATTCATTGATCGGCTTCTCTCGCTGGGCGGCCTTGCTTCCCGTTGACGACGCCGGTGTACACGGGCGTCTACAGCTACGCTCCAATACACCTATATGGCAGTAAGAGGACAGCTTACTCCCTTTTACACCTTTCTGTTTAGAGTGTACACTCTGAGCACGAATACGCCTATATGGAGGTAAAAAGGGAGTAAGCTGTCCTCGTAACACTTCCTTACTCCCTTTTACGCCTTTGTTTAGAGTGTACACTCTAAACAGAAAGGTGTTAAAGGAAGTAGGCTGTCCTCTAACGCACTCCCTTTTTTGGAGTGCGCTAGAGGGCAGCTTACTTCCTTTTATGTCTTTCTGTTTAGAGTGTACACTCTGAGCACGAATACACGTATATGGAAGTAAAAAAGGAGTAAGCTGTCCTCTAGAGCGTCCTTACTCCCTTGTACGCCTATCTGTTAAGAGTGTACACGCTAAACACGAATACGCCTATATGGGTGTAAAAAGGGAGTATGCTGTCCTCTACAGACTCCTCTTTTGTAAAAAGGAGTGCGCTAGAGGATAGCATACCTTCTTTTACGCCTTTCGGTTTAGACGGTACCCTCTGAGCACGAATACACCTATATGGCAGTAAAAAAGGAGTAAGCTGTCCTCTAGCACTTCCTTAATTCCTTTTACGCCTTTCTGTTTAGAGTGTACGCTCTAAACACGAATACACTTATATGGCAGTAAAGGAGTAAGCTGTCGTCTAGCGCTTGTTTACTCCCTTTTATGCCTTTCTGTTTAGAGTGTACACTCTAAACACAAATACGCCTATATGGGTGTAAAAAGGGAGTATGCTGTCCTCTACAGACTCCTCTTTTGTAAAAAGGAGTGCGCTAGAGGATAGCATACCTTCTTTTACGCCTTTCGGTTTAGACGGTACCCTCTGAGCACGAATACACCTATATGGCAGTATAAAAGGAGTAAGCTGTCCTCTAGCACTTCCTTAATTCCTTTTACGCCTTTCTGTTTAGAGTGTACGCTCTAAACACGAATACACTTATATGGCAGTAAAGGAGTAAGCTGTCGTCTAGCGCTTGTTTACTCCCTTTTATGCCTTTCTGTTTAGAGTGTACACTCTAAACACAAATACGCCTATATGGGTGTAAAAAGGGAGTATGCTGTCCTCTACAGACTCCTCTTTTGTAAA
Organism: Amblyomma americanum; assembly: GCA_030143305.2. Lineage (NCBI taxonomy): Eukaryota > Metazoa > Arthropoda > Arachnida > Ixodida > Ixodidae > Amblyomma > Amblyomma americanum. Next base: position 58,077 of record JARKHS020009258.1, on the reverse strand, counting down.
AAGGAGTGCGCTAGAGGATAGCATACCTTCTTTTACGCCTTTCGGTTTAGACGGTACCCTCTGAGCACGAATACACCTATATGGCAGTAAAAAAGGAGTAAGCTGTCCTCTAGCACTTCCTTAATTCCTTTTACGCCTTTCTGTTTAGACGGTACACTGTGAGCACGAATACACTTATATGGCAGTAAAGGAGTAAGCTGTCGTCTAGCGCTTGTTTACTCCCTTTTATGCCTTTCTGTTTAGAGTGTACACTCTAAACACAAATACGCCTATATGGGTGTAAAAAGGGAGTATGCTGTCCTCTACAGACTCCTCTTTTGTAAAAAGGAGTGCGCTAGAGGATAGCATACCTTCTTTTACGCCTTTCGGTTTAGACGGTACCCTCTGAGCACGAATACACCTATATGGCAGTATAAAAGGAGTAAGCTGTCCTCTAGCACTTCCTTAATTCCTTTTACGCCTTTCTGTTTAGAGTGTACGCTCTAAACACGAATACACTTATATGGCAGTAAAGGAGTAAGCTGTCGTCTAGCGCTTGTTTACTCCCTTTTATGCCTTTCTGTTTAGAGTGTACACTCTAAACACAAATACGCCTATATGGGTGTAAAAAGGGAGTATGCTGTCCTCTACAGACTCCTCTTTTGTAAAAAGGAGTGCGCTAGAGGATAGCATACCTTCTTTTACGCCTTTCGGTTTAGACGGTACCCTCTGAGCACGAATACACCTATATGGCAGTAAAAAAGGAGTAAGCTGTCCTCTAGCACTTCCTTAATTCCTTTTACGCCTTTCTGTTTAGAGTGTACGCTCTAAACACGAATACACTTATATGGCAGTAAAGGAGTAAGCTGTCGTCTAGCGCTTGTTTACTCCCTTTTATGCCTTTCTGTTTAGAGTGTACACTCTAAACACAAATACGCCTATATGGGTGTAAAAAGGGAGTATGCTGTCCTCTACAGACTCCTCTTTTGTAAAAAGGAGTGCGCTAGAGGATAGCATACCTTCTTTTACGCCTTTCGGTTTAGACGGTACCCTCTGAGCACGAATACACCTATATGGCAGTATAAAAGGAGTAAGCTGTCCTCTAGCACTTCCTTAATTCCTTTTACGCCTTTCTGTTTAGAGTGTACGCTCTAAACACGAATACACTTATATGGCAGTAAAGGAGTAAGCTGTCGTCTAGCGCTTGTTTACTCCCTTTTATGCCTTTCTGTTTAGAGTGTACACTCTAAACACAAATACGCCTATATGGGTGTAAAAAGGGAGTATGCTGTCCTCTACAGACTCCTCTTTTGTAAAAAGGAGTGCGCTAGAGGATAGCATACCTTCTTTTACGCCTTTCGGTTTAGACGGTACCCTCTGAGCACGAATACACCTATATGGCAGTAAAAAAGGAGTAAGCTGTCCTCTAGCACTTCCTTAATTCCTTTTACGCCTTTCTGTTTAGAGTGTACGCTCTAAACACGAATACACTTATATGGCAGTAAAGGAGTAAGCTGTCGTCTAGCGCTTGTTTACTCCCTTTTATGCCTTTCTGTTTAGAGTGTACACTCTAAACACAAATACGCCTATATGGGTGTAAAAAGGGAGTATGCTGTCCTCTACAGACTCCTCTTTTGTAAAAAGGAGTGCGCTAGAGGATAGCTTACTTTCTTTTACGCATTTCTGTTTAGACGGTACCCTCTGAGCACGAATACACCTATATGGCAGTATAAAAGGAGTAAGCTGTCCTCTAGCACTTCCTTAATTCCTTTTACGCCTTTCTGTTTAGAGTGTACGCTCTAAACACGAATACACTTATATGGCAGTAAAGGAGTAAGCTGTCGTCTAGCGCTTGTTTACTCCCTTTTATGCCTTTCTGTTTAGAGTGTACACTCTAAACACAAATACGCCTATATGGGTGTAAAAAGGGAGTATGCTGTCCTCTACAGACTCCTCTTTTGTAAAAAGGAGTGCGCTAGAGGATAGCATACCTTCTTTTACGCCTTTCGGTTTAGACGGTACCCTCTGAGCACGAATACACCTATATTGCAGTAAAAAAGGAGTAAGCTGTCCTCTAGCACTTCCTTAATTCCTTTTACGCCTTTCTGTTTAGACGGTACACTGTGAGCACGAATACACCGATATGGCAGTAAAGGAATAAGCTGTCCTCTAGCGCTTCTTTACTCCCTTTTACGCCTTTCTGTTTAGAGTGTACGCTCTAAACACGAATACACTTATATGGCAGTAAAGGAGTAAGCTGTCGTCTAGCGCTTGTTTACTCCCTTTTATGCCTACCTGTTTAGAGTGTACACTCTAAACACAAATACGCCTATATGGGCGTAAAAAGGGAGTATGCTGTCCTCTACAGACTCCTCTTTTGTAAAAAGGAGTGCGCTAGAGGATAGCATACCTTCTTTTACGCCTTTCGGTTTAGACGGTACCCTCTGAGCACGAATACACCTATATGGCAGTAAAAAAGGAGTAAGCTGTCCTCTAGCACTTCCTTAATTCCTTTTACGCCTTTCTGTTTAGAGTGTACGCTCTAAACACGAATACACTTATATGGCAGTAAAGGAGTAAGCTGTCGTCTAGCGCTTGTTTACTCCCTTTTATGCCTTTCTGTTTAGAGTGTACACTCTAAACACAAATACGCCTATATGGGTGTAAAAAGGGAGTATGCTGTCCTCTACAGACTCCTCTTTTGTAAAAAGGAGTGCGCTAGAGGATAGCATACCTTCTTTTACGCCTTTATGTTTAGACGGTACCCTCTGAGCACGAATACACCTATATTGCAGTAAAAAAGGAGTAAGCTGTCCTCTAGCACTTCCTTAATTCCTTTTACGCCTTTCTGTTTAGACGGTACACTGTGAGCACGAATACACCGATATGGCAGTAAAGGAATAAGCTGTCCTCTAGCGCTTCTTTACTCCCTTTTACGCCTTTCTGTTTAGAGTGTACACTCTAAACACGAATACGCCTATATGGCAGTAAAGAAGGAGTAAGGTGTCCTCTAGCGCTTCTTTACTCCCTTTGATGCCTTTCTGGGTACACTCTAAACACGAATACGCCTATATGGGGATAAAAAGGGAGTAAGCTCTCCTCTACCACAACCCCTTTTTGTAAAAGGGAGTGCGCTAGAAAACAGCCTACTCCCTTCTTACACGTTTCTGTTTATAGTGTACCGCAGTGACAGCAATTATTGGCAACCTGTGACTTCACTGTAGCTGTCATTTGTGTCAGGACGCTTAAATTCACAACTGTGTTTTTTTATTTCAGTGTTAACCAGTTTACGACTGAGGCGTTTATGCCTTTCGGTTATAATTAGGGGATTTTTTGCATGCCGAGGCTGCGTCCTTGTCTATGGGGGGACGCCGTAGTGGAGGGCTCCGGACTATCTTCTACCAGGTGGGGTCCTTTAACGTGCGATAAATCACACAACATATCGGGCGCTTTTGACATGTCGCCTCCGCAGAAATGACCGACCAGCCGCGTTGACTGAGCGGCTGTGTCGTTCGGCCGTTGATCACGAGGTCGAGGGATCGTATCCCGTCTGCAAGGAAATGTCCATGTGGCGTTTGATGTCAGCCCATGTTTGAGAACACCATGTGTCGGAAATTAATCCGGATCCCTCCGCTCCGGCGGCGCCTTCTCTCTCCCTCCGTTCTTTAACGTCCTATTTCACCACTCTTCCTCGTGCCGCCATTGAGTGAGAGAGTTAACTTTCATCATGACAACGCCGCCAACACCACCACGGTCATCCATCGAAATGCGGCCATTGAAGGTCGAACCCGCAGTCTCGTGCCCATTGCTATAGGGCGCCATAGTAACTGAGCCAACGCAGCAACTCGCGTGGCTCTTGCGACGGTAGCGAGATCTTGGTTCAGCTGACTTTCAGTTCCACGAACAGCTGCCTCTTGCAGTCCAATGTCGGAACATGTCGACCCTTGAGCCTGTTGTGAAAAAAAAAAAAGTGTGAAAGAATTATAAGTCTGTTTGGCGTATGTGGCCTACTAACCATGTATACATACCGCACTCCGTGCCAGGAAAGCCCCGCGTTTTTTTCTGCGATTAGGCGGACGCTATGAGCGCCACCCACAGTGCTGTATGTGAAGTTATGGTTTGGTTTATGGCCGTTTAACGTCCCAAAGCGACTCAGACTATGAGACGCCGTAGCGAAGGGCTCCGGAAATTTTGACCACTTGGGGTTCTTTTACGTGCACTGACGTCGCACAGCACACGGGCATTTATTCGCCTCCATCGAAATTCGACCGCCGCGGCCGGGATCGAACCCGCGTCTTTCCGGTCAGCAGCCGAGCGCCATAACCACTGAGCCACCCACAGTGCTGTATGTGAAGTTATGGATGAACCTTTCGTCATTGTTTAATGTGTTATCTTGCGACCTCCAGCGGAATGAAAGCAACTAGACGACGGCAACCCAGGCCTCCGCGATAAGCTCCGCCGCACTTGGCGGTGATAACGAGCGCATTGACTGTATAGATCTTGACCGCGCATTGTTTAAACACGATGCCAATCTGCGTAGATAGCTAGCGTACGTTGTCGAGGTCAGTCCGGTTAGTCGTGGAATCGCCAGCGTGCGACCGCAGTCCCTCGGAAGCCTAGCGATTATACGGAAGATAACATCTCACGTCGTGGCGGTCGAAAACGCACGATATGGGGAGCACAATGATTCAGAACGTAAACGCCAAGCTTCGATACAAGATGCTCTTATCGGAGGAGGCTATCGGAGCTTGTTGCTCGGGGGCACTCGCAGGCCATGAACTATACGCAGCCAAGATTGTAAATAGCTGCCAATCGCAGCTTGAGTATCATTTGCTGCCAAGCGTCAGCACCACTTCGAGGTCAACGTGCTCTGCACGTTGTTTCTGTGGGGACAGTTCAAACGGCAGGGCATGCAAATGGCGTCACGCGGTGAGCCATTCGGTTCCCACGAGGACTGTCTCGGCTCGACGCAGTGCAGCAACGCGACTCTCTTTTTTTATTGTTTGTTTACGTCGGGGCATCGGAATAAGCTTTCGATAAAAAAAAAAACTGGTCTCATAAACAGGCAGCGCACGTGTGGCGTGACCTTCGCTTGTTGACATGTCTCATTTTTCCGCTCTTGCTTCTGTTTCCGTGTGACCTTTTGCCTCGTTTACACGGAGCAGTTTCAACACGTGCTTTCTGGACTGTTGCGCAACGCGTGCAGCGCGCTGACGTTGCCGCTCGCTCCCTGCTTGCCACACGTAGTAGTACACGCGGAATTCAAGTGGGAAATTGACGCTCGGGGAGTTAGTTCTCCCAGCGCAGATCGATCATCATTGGCGTCCAATGCTCTTGTTTTCCTGTCTTTCACCAGAGGAGCCGCATTTTCGGGCGTTGAAACCAGGCCGTGCGCCTTGCCTTATTTTGTAACGTTTCGTTGCGCTGTCCTGTATTGCGGTCCTCGGTCGAGGCTCCGTATTTACATAACCAGTGTGGCGCGTACGGCACAAGTGGAAACGGACCACTAGTTCGTAAAACGCAACGAAGCGTTACAGAATATTCCCCTGTATTCGCTGTCCGGATCCGTCACCTTCCCTCCTACATAGATTTTTTTTTCTATGCTTCGGTATCTTGGCTGTCTGCTTCCGCGTACCTGCAGGGTTTCGCCTCCGCAGCGCACTGCGAACGGCCGGCGGCAACGCACCTGCATTGCTTTTCGCATGACGTCAAGCGTACGCCGCGCTTACTCACGGAGGCGAAGGTCAGACGGGCTTTGTCGGGAAGCTTACGCCAGCGCTAAACCGCCGGACCCAACGCGGACCTTTTCGCCGATCTCGGAGGCCGCCGCGTGGGAACGAGAGCTTGCGGCCAACGAGGCCAGATGGCGCCTCTGGTGATTACGCGCTGGGCGAGTTTATTACGTGTCGCTTTCCGTGAGCAGGCGACGCCGCAGCTGGGAACGAAATTATACTTCCGAGTTAGCTTTTTCGGGCAACAGCTGCCCCATTCACTTTTATTCCGGAAACCTTCACTGAATGCGCTCTAAGTACAGGTGCCCCACAAAAGTTTTCCAAGACGCGAGAATTGCAGAACGGCTTAATTTCTTGGTTACTTAGTAACGCAGCCACGAACAGCGCGGCGGAGAGTCATCCGGCCGCACCAAAGCCAACGATGACACCGCACCTGCCTGAAATTTACCCCCCCCCCCCCCTCTATGTCACCCAACTACAAATTTCATGGCGCCGCTCGTGCCAGCCGCGATGCTTCAATGCAGCGACGAATTGCAACTTTTTCGTTGTTTCGCTCCTCCGAAAACCTTTGTAGGCACCTGCACATCACACTATTAATGCGTTTGGAGACTAAGACAAAGAAACAACTTCCGGCTCGTTCGTGAGGAAATCGCTGCGACTTAAACGCCATATGTGGCAGCGAGGACAAAGCTCGGTATGGAGTGAACTAAAGTCGCCATTGATTTATTCATCGAGCGACCTGATAAATCTATAGGCGATTCTTTGAGTACAGTGGCGGTAGCGGTTATGCGCACCCGCCGCGGTGGCTCAGTGGTTAGGGCGCTCGACTACTGATCCGGAGTTCCCGGGTTCGAACCCGACCGCGGCGGCTGCGTTTTTATGGAGGAAAAACGCTAAGGCGCCCGTGTGCTGTGCGATGTCAGTGCACGTTAAAGATCCCCAGGTGGTCGAAATTATTCCGGAGCCCTCCACTGCGGCACCTCTTTCTTCCTTTCTTCTTTCACTCCCTCCTTTCCCCTTCCCTTATGGTGCGGTTCAGGTGTCCTATGATATATGAGAGAGATACTGCGCCATTTCCTTTCCCCCCAAAAAATTATTATTATTATTATTATTATTATTATTATTATTATTATTATTATTATTATTATTATTATGCGCAAAGAAAACAAGCAGTGGCTTTTTCAGTCGCGGTGAAAAACAGTTGGTTTTGAGGAAAGGAGAGGGCGCAGTAAATGTTTCAGTTGGCGGTATAACCACCCGAACCTCGCTGTGAGGAAACGGATGGTTGGTACTTCAACGCGCACTGACATATCTGACGGGACGCGGGCGTGATAGCCAGAGAAATGCTTTACTTGGTGCCAAAGAAAGCGCCTAGCAACTCTTCGGCCTGTTGCACCAGGGCTAGGTGGTCGGCCAGCTGAGCCTATATACGCCATTTGAGGAGCGGAGAATGCGCCGGCACGTAGTACTCGAGACTTCTTCTTAGCGGACAAAAATTCGCCCGATGTACAGTTCACCATAAAAACCTTCGTGTCACCCAGCCTGCCTTTTTTGTCATCACCGCCGCATAGCATAATGGGCCGCAGTCAGTGCTGGTCGTGGGGTGAGGAGAGGCCTGTGGAAGGAACGGTCCGTGCATATGACAGTGAAAGGCGCTCTTGAGGATAAAAAACAAATTTTAGATAAAATGAGCTTTCATCGGTACAAGCGTTTCACTCGAAGGTCTTTTAAGAGCTCGAACGATGCTATAGTTACCGGTTATTTGACCTTGCCGTGTGAATTGACCTTGGGTACTGATGCGGACGGCCCTCGGTAACACGATTAACTGGGCCTTAAATATAGCTTCTTCCGCGCATCCCGATCACTTCTAAAAGAGGAGGAGAGGAAAAGAAACAACTTTTTCTTTTCATCATTTCAGGAGTAGAAATAATCTTCAAAAAAGGAAAGGCACTTTATACTATTACTTGTATGCCACCAGCCACAACTGCACCGTTGATTATGATGGTGATGATGGATTTTTATGGCGCAAGGGCATCTATGGCCAAAGAGCGCCGTGGCACTAGGTATTTTCGATTACTCAAGGTGGGGTCAAAGACCCGTTTTTCAAGCATTTCACCGCTGATAAGCCGAGCACCAGACCAGGGGAAAGCTTGTACCCATTGCATCACCGGTGGGTACCCAACGGCACTGGGGACCGAACCCCGCACCACCCTCATGCGAGGCGGATGCTCAGACCGCTAGGCCACCGCTGCGGTTAACTACACTATTGAGTTCATTATTAGCCCGCCGATGTGGTCCAATGGTGATCGCGTTCGGCTACCATACCATACCATATCATGCCCGTTTGATACCGTGTCGGGGTTCGGTCCCGGCCACGGCGGCCGCGTTTCGATGAAGGGGAAACGCTAAGGCGCCCGTGTGCTGTGCGATGTCAGTGCACGTTGAAGTAACCCCAGGTGGTCGAAATTATCCGGAACCCTCCACTTACGGCGTCCCTCATAGCCCGGGCCCAGGTCCGAAAGACATGAAAGGCGGTAGGCGAGCGATGTCAGCATAGTCGCATCGTCACCGACGGTGGAGTTTCACAATGAGCCGCTTTTGCGCGTCTCTTGCGATGAGAAGTTCCTCTCTAATTTCGTTTCCGCGTCGCGCGGGTTTCGGAATCGCGAACGAGCGTGTCTTTGGAAAGAGTCACTTGCTAAAGTTCGGGGTCGTCGACTTGCCTGACTGACTCACGAAAAGCGCTCGCCTGCTCTTGCACCCGGTCTTGCACAATCTCTTTCTTCCGGTCACGTTACAATAGCGTCCAAAGATTTCTTGTTCGAAAGGTTGCTCGTCTGCGGATTGCTACCCAAATGCGAGAGCGATCACGCATTTTTTTTTTTCGCCACACTTTCACCTTTTTGCGCTATAAGCATCTTTCTGAGACGTGTACTCGACTGTATGTCAAGGAGAAAAGGCCTCTCTGGGCACAGTCTGTTTTGTTTCCTGGCGCGTTGCGGCGATGGCGCTTGCAGTCCCTCCATCGGAGTGGTTGGGGATCTCGGAGGCCGGGAAGTGCGTCAGGAGCGCTTGGCGCGATCACCACCAGGCGGCGCCACGTTATCGCGCCATCTTCGCGAGGACCAAAGTCGACTCCTCCCCCTCGGGCTATCATCATCTCTCCATTGGGGGCTGCCCCTCTCGCTCGTCTCTGGCTGCTTGGGGGTAGCTTGGGCTGCTTGCCGCTCGAGCGAACATAGTCGTCTGCACAAGGCGGCGGACCTGCGGCATTTTTTTTCCCGGAGATCTGCTGCTGCTTCTGTCGTCTGCTACGAGCCGCGGCGGCATTCATCTCGTGCGTGTGTGCTGCGTTGCTGCTGCCTCTGCCGCGTTCGTGCTTCTCGGAAGTCCGCCCTCCTTTATCCGCCTTGCTCCTGTGTGCCGAGAAAGAAAAAAAAAGGGGGTTTGTGTTGCTTTTTCGTCTCCCTTCGCGTGGTCATCATCGCTCGGCCTCCGCGCGCACCTGCGCCGCCGTGTTGTCCCCCCCCTCGCTCGCGTAATAACTGATGCTGCTGCGGCCTGTTGTAGGGCCCGTGAACCTTTCGGAGTAGTGTCGCTGACCGGCGCGATGCCGGCGTGCTGCTGCCGCACTCCAGCGAGCACGAAGAGCGCGCTAAAGGCCGAGCCGGCTAGCTGACGAGCCGCTTCGCGGTACGCGGCGGCGAGCACGCCGTGCGGCTGCTCTGCTACCACCGGCGGCGCGTTGTGGTCAAGCGGTGAGCAGTGTCACTGCCGCGGCGCACGGTGGCGCGGGAAGAACTGGGCGGCGGGCGGTGGCGTGGGGTGCCCGCCGACGCCTCCTCCACCTCTTCGGCGAGCGGCGGCGACTCGCGGGCGGACAGCGTCAGCGGCGCGGACGATTTGAGTCGGGACGCGACGGCTCTGCTCAGCGCCATGGTGGCGTCCACATACAAGCTTCAGCATGAGAGCGTCGCGCTCGGGATGCTCAAGGCGGGCGCCAGGGAGGCCTCTTCCGCTGCCGTGAAGAACAAGGAGAAGGATGCGGACCGGAACCAGAAGACCCCAGGTAAACGGAGTCCTGCATTGGCGGTACTTGCGCGTGGACCTTAACGCGACCGCTTCGACCGCTTGTCCAAGTTCCATGGAAAATGTTGTCCAGTCGGTTAGACGCTTTGACCCAGTGTGGTCCCAGATGGGCCTGGACGCCATGCGAACTTGGACATGGGCGCTCTCTGGGTGTGGGGTTGGTTGGGGTATCGCAGAACTTTCGCTGACTTTCTTGACCGTAAAATCGGAGGCCAAAACTTAAGCAAGAAACTGTGTCTAGCTACAGGTCTAGAGTTGGCGGCGGTCAGACTTGGAAACGGGACTTCAAGCAGAACCGAGACGAGTTTTTTTTTGCTTTTTGTTTTCATGACTCTAGACCTCGCCTTCTTTCGCGCTTGTTTGGTTCGCCAACTGTGCATTTGTACGCATCTGCCGAAATTTTCGTCGACCATAGTCTGTAGTTTTGCTAGTTGGTGACTGGCGGACGTTATTTGAGAACGGCACATAGACGCGGGGCACATGGCGAGGAGGAGAGTTCGTTGCGGTAGTTGACAAGAACGTCGCCTTTCGAGAAGTTCTTAATCGCCGCGATGGCGCGCCATAATTGTCATTTGTTGGAGCTCGTGTTCTGTCGGTCATTCGTTGCGTAGGTCAACCATGTATAGCGCTCAACCGCAGCTGTGACCCCCTTGTCGCTGCGGAAACTTAAACGCGGGCACCGCAAAGACTGTTTCGCTGCGCGTGTAGCCCGTGGCCGAAACCGGTGCGGGTACCGGGAGGTACTTTCGCCGGTGAATTCGCGAATGCACTTTTTCTCGCGTCTTGGGAGTTTTGATTGAAGAACAAGTTGTCCTAGTGCCCTTTGGTCGTTGGCTGCCGCATATCGCTCGTGCTGTGGGCGACGTTGATTTCTACGCATGCAAGCCGTAGACGTGACCCTAAGTACTAATTCGATACTCGTTACAACGAAATAATGGATATAGCGAAGGAATGACGATTCCCCCTTTGAAGCTCTTTCAGCACTGACTATAACGAATCTACGGTTACAACGAATTAATCTCCAGGGTTCTTCAACTTCGTTATAACGGGATTCAACTGTACCACAAGGTGCCATCATCCATATGTTTTGCTCTCGCCCGAAACTTGGGCACTTGACGTCTTATCGTTTAATGTAAATCTAAATGAAGGCTTTGCACCGCCTTTTTGCGGTGAACGGTAAAGCCCCTGACGCCAATCATCTGAATCGGTCGGGTGGGGCTATTCCGTTTGTGCAGTTTGGCTGTGCGTTCGGCGGGCGTATCGCGAGCCCCAGGAACAATGCGCGTAACGCAACCTGAGAAGCGTCCGATGCGTTATCACTGCAAGCCAGCAGAAAAAGAAACGGGTTAAACACCGTAGAAAGAGCAGTGACGCCGGGACAAGCTTTCTTGTTTTTCACGTTTTGCTGACGTTACAGCGATTGTTTGATGGGCATGCATCGCTACACGTTCGCACCTTGCGCATGCGCTGCTTGACCAAACTTGGGGGTTTTCCCCCGCAAGAAAGGTTGCTGCAGTACTAGCCGGTCGCGACTGTTGAGCTTTATTTTTTTTTATCTTTTGGCTCTGGCAGCATGTCTCCAACTTGTAGGGGGAGCGTTTTCTTGTCTTCTATAGGGCCGTGCACTGTGTCTCTTTTCGTGTCGCCAGCGCTCGTTTGAGCTCTCGGAAGTGACAGGAACTACTGCGTGTACAAGGTGCCTAGATCCACTGCTATGGCAGCAGCAAACATGGTCTGATGAACGGTTCACATGGAGTCATCAATGGGCTCGCGTTTCTGGCATCGCTGGTGGCCATAGCCAACGTTGACAAACGATATACAGTATACACTACCCCTCCCTCTACATCGGGGAAACCGGAAACTTCCAGCGACGCATAAGGGATCACCAGAGCGATGTAAGAAAGAACCGCGCATCAAAGAATTCAGAGCACGTGCGGTCCACCGGCCACGGGTTAGTCTGGGATGAGGCGGCGATCATTACGAAGGATCCTGAAACCTATATATAAGCAATTACCCCCTCCTCCTCCTCATTCCGTCATCCCAAACAAAACAAATGTAAGTGGCTTTCAGCCGCACGTGTGCATCTTGACAGATACAGCTCCGTGCAGTGGAAAGTGTGTGTGTGTGAGAGAGAGAGAGAGACCTTTTATAATGTACAGTCGGGGACAAAAGTCTCTGGACCACGTGTTCCTCAAACGAAGCCGATAGCTCCACTATTAGCCATCGACTGGAGACCACACTCATGGGGATGTAAGAAAATTGTGACTTTCACTTCCACAAGTGTGGTCTCCAGCCACCGGCTAATGGCAGACCTATCGGCTTCGTTTGAGGAACACGTGTTCCTGAGACTTTTGTCCCTGACTGTACGTACCTGTACTTTTGCGCGAGCGCCCAAATGGCATGCCGGCGGTGGTCCCCCGCACACCTTGTCAAAAAAAAAAAACGGTTCCTCACTAAACGCTCTGCGTCGTCACGGTGATTTAGTAGAGCGCGGATCCATCGGCCTGTGTGCCGACTGCGTTAAAAAACATCCGCGATCTGGACGCATCACGACCTTTGGCAGCGTGTAGCATAACGTTGCGACATTCCGTCTGCCCCCCGAGCCATCTAGGTTATCTCAGGAGAAGGGCTGTAAAAGACGCTGCATTTTTGGTTGTTTGTTTCTGTCCGCCGCCGGAACACTGTGTGTAGCAACGAAGCGCCGTGTTGGCAGACAGCCTGCGGGATGCTCCTCGGGCGAGCGCGCACACCGCATAATAACCGTCGCGAAAGCTCGCGGTGAAGCTGAGAGCACGCAGTTCAGGAGCAGTTGGGCAAAAAAAAAAAAAGGTTAAAAGAAGGAAAAGTGAACGACTGTCTCGGCTTAGATTAGAGGAGATCGAGTCGATAACACTTCTTGGTAGGTTTGCTGCTTGAATAGAAATTGGCTCCTTGAACGACACGGGGACGCGTAATAATTACGAACGGGCAATACCGCGCGCGTATTTGTTCAGATGTTTTGATTATCCTTTTTTTGTTAAAGGGCGTTAGCTCCTGCTTCTCGCATTCGAACGTTTCTTGCCCTGTCCGAGATTTCAAGATGACGGCCGGAAATCTCTGGTCAGCAAAATGTGACCCTCATCACGTGACCACGCGCGCGCAGTCGTCGGGCTCCGATAATATATATATATATATATATATATATATATATATATATATATATATATATATATATATATGTACCGTCTGAGCTGGCGCCGAGACTGGTGCCACTTGGGGTCGCCAATGGTGGCAGAATTGTGGCCCACGCGTTTCGGGCAGAGGGTTAGGAGTGGTGGCAAACGAATCTCCACAATTCGGCGCACAAAGTTGTTAGTCGAGATGAAGCCTCGTATGTGTGCGAGGGATTCGTACCGACGACCTTTGGTCCTCGAAACCGTAAGACTTTCGCAGGGCCGTGGCGGGCGAACCAGTGGTCGGAGAGGAATGCGGGTGGTACCAAACGAATCGTCGTTTCGTGATGTACGCATTGGTGTCCGAACATAGGTGAAAACAATTTAAATAACGCTCTTCATTTCATTTCGCATGCGCAAATCATTCTTTAATTTTTTTTTTTTTGCCGCCTGCTTATGCCTTTGCAACGTTCTCGCGGCGTCCATGATGGCTCCAGTCACGTGATTGATAGGCTTATATTCAGCGCAATGATCGTCCACGAGTAAGGGTCGAATGTCCACGCCATGTATATCTCGCCCGAGACGGGTTGTAGTTCACGCACTGGTCCGAAATATTTGGCCGCCTGTCACTCCAGTGTATACATAACTGGTCGAAAAAGCCAAATTTTGTCGAGCCACAGCGCCAAGGGTAATGGAGTTTTCGAAATTCTAAAAACTGATGTGGCTATTACTAAGGACCGGCTACAGATCCCTAATAGCAGCTAGGCGCCTCACTCTGCCAGTTAAAAAGTTTATTAAAAATTTGTCAACCAGCTTACTACTAAAGACGGTTCACCGCTTCTCTGGTGTCCCCTAACACTAGTAATACTATGCAGCAAAAGCCACATTTTTACCCCAAAAAGCCTATTTTTGAAAATTCTTGAAAGTGTTCGCTGAAACACCCGGTATCACGGAATTAGGAGCCTTTGCGCATTTTTGTGATCACTGTTTGTTCACTAACTCCGGTAGCGGTACAGCTACGCGAAACGTGTCACATTGATAGTTCCCAGCGATGCCTATTCTTTTTATCTTGTTGCTTCTAAGGCAAAAGGGTAAAGGATTGTGCACGCGGTCTCGGGAAGGCGGCGACAATGGGCGAATTAATCACCCTGTGGCATCGGCACCCGGGAACGTGTGCGCAAACAATGCCTTCTTCCACGACTCTCCACGCGGGAGCGTACTGTGACATCGCATCGATCGTGTATGTATGCGCATGGAAGTTTCCAGATCGTTTCGTAAGCGAAACCACCGCCGAGGCGCAGCAGGGGTGTGCTTGCTGGTGTTGGCGTCGTGTGTGTGGGCGCTCGCTCTTTGGAGTGACCCCTGCGATTTGTTTGTGTATACGCGGGCCGAGAAATGTCAGTTCGGAGGCTGCATCGACCGCTGACGTGTAGGGATGGCTTTGATGAAAAAAACGTAGAGAATGCATTGGAGAAATGCGAAAGCATTAGTGCTTGCAGCGACGTTGGTGGCTCCTAGTAGACTTTGGTAGCTCTTGTCCATATATGACGTCGTATGGGATGTTCTGTAGAAGGTATTTGAAAACCTGCATGTCATCCTACTTCTCAGACACCGACATTCAGGGCTCCGTTTTTTGCTTTAACTATAATTAGTTGCAGTCAGACGTATGGGATGACGTCGCACCCCTATGACGTCACATGGTCTCACTAATTAGCCCCAGTAATTATCCCGACTATCATCAGTTACCTCCGTTAATTACCATCATCAACTTACACCGTTAATTGGTGTAATATACGAGTATTGATAATTATGCCCGTTAATTAGGGTCATTAAATAATGACTGATGTTAATGACTGACTCGATATTGTTTAATCACTGAGTTTATATACTTCACCACACCACTCTTGCTTCCACGTTTTGCCGGACACTTCCGGTGCCGACGTAGCTATATATAGTCATTAAATAATGGCTAATGTTAATGACTGCTGACTCGATATTGTTTAATCACTGACTTTATATACTTCAGCTACGTCGGCATCGGAAGTGCCCGCAAAACGTGGAAGCAAGAGTGGTGTGGGGAAGTATGTAAAGTCGGTGATTAAACAATATCGAGTCAGTCATTAGTCATTAACATTAGCCATTATTTAATATAGTAGTGCTTTCGCATTATTAATTCGGCTGCCATGTCTCGCGCTGGCTGAAATTCAGTGCATGTGCACCGCAAGTGGGGCAACTGCGACACCCGTAAACAAGTGTCATAACTCCGCGCGAATAATGACGAGGTCTGCTCACCCCCCCCCCCCCCCCCCTGAGATTTGGAACTCGAGGACCGGACACTTTTGACCGGAGCTGTACTGGCGTGAGAAAATTTAAGCGCGCTGCGAAATAATTTGGCCGCACCTGTACGTCATTCTAACGCAGTTAACACCCGCTTCGTTTAGGTAATCCCGTGCTTGGAAGCTTACAGCCCATCAGCCGCTTTTTATTGCGGAAGCACTGTACGGCTCATCGGCTACGAAGCCCGGTGTCGGCGTTGGCCAGCAGCAGTGGTCTAGTCATCCCGGCTGGCGTCACTGAGGTACCAAAGAAATGTAAAATTTCTTCCGAAGTTGCGCCCAGAACATTCAGGGTGCGAGGCGAGCGCGCAACCCATATAGGCCACAAAACCGCGTTGCTTTCTTGGCAAACAAAGGTGAATGTAGTATATGCGTTGCCTTACGACTGTGTGCTAATGAGTAGGTGTCGTTAGTTTGGTTTGGTTTATGAGGGTTTAACGTCCCAAAGCGACTCAGGCTATGAGGGACGCCGTAGTGAAGGGCTCCGGAAATTTCGACCACCTGGGGTTCTTTAACGTGCACTGACGTCGCACAGTACACGGGCCTCTAGAATTTCGCCTCCATCGGAATTCGACCGCCGCGGCCGGGATCGAACCCGCGTCTTTCGGTCCAGCAGCCGAGCGCCATAACCACTCAGCCACCGCGGCGGCTAGAGGTGTCGTTAGAGAAAGGAAGGAAGAAAAAAGTTTAAAAAATATAAGAAGGAACTAAAAATGAGTAACAATGCTTTTGCATTAAAAACACTAAGGTGTAGCTTGAGGGCCCTCCGTAACTTTCAGCTTTTTGCGTGTGGCGACCCGCGTGACTACATACCGCCGGCCACGTGCCAGAGAAGAGGAGGCCGCTTATCATTGGTTCTTCTCGAAGCTCGGTGAGTGTTTGGAGGACAGCAGAAATGGGTGCAAAACAAAGTGCTGTATGCATTGGGAGTCACGGTGCGAGCTGTGAGGCGCTTAGTGTTCGGGCCCTCTGGCCATAACTGTCGCTGGGTGGGAATTATTTTTCAGGCGGGGATGGAATCGGAGCGATTCGCCCTGTCAGCAGCGCGGGCTGGGCAACATTATTTTCCTTTCTTTTTTTTCTGCCCACACCCGCGTATATGTCACCCGCGTATCATACCGCCACATGTCATCCATAGCCGCGACTGCCAACCACAAGAGGTTGCCAGTCACGGTACTTGAGATCTGTACCAACGAAATATGCCTTCGTTCATTTTGGGTGTATGGCGAACTGCTTTTCAATAGCAGCGGACTTCATCAGCATCATCAGCCTAACTACGCCCACTGAGGGCAGATCCTTCTCCCATGTCTCTCCAGTTAATCCTGTCCTTTGCCGGCTGCGGCCACTGTATCCTCGCGAACTTCTTAATCTCATCAGCCCACCTAACCTTCTGCCGCCCCCTGCTACGCTTGCCTTCTCTTGAAATCCACTCCGCCACCCTTAAGGGCCAGCGGTTATCTTGCCTTCCCATTACATGCCCTGCCCAAGCGTGTGCGAACAGGCGCTTTAGCTTCAGCAGCGTTGCCTGCTATGTATGAAACGGAGTATAGCGATGTAAGGGATCTGTTATGTTTACGGTGGACGTATATTCTGTTTGTTTGTTTGTTTGTTTGTTTGTTTGTTTGTTGGATATCACCGGGACGGAAAGTTCCGGAATATATCCGAAAAGTTCCGCTTTCATGATGTTCAGCCGCATGTTCGGCATCAGGTTCGGCTGCAGTTTCGCTGCGATTTCCGGGCGATATTCGTCCCGATTTGCCGGGAGCGGGAGCTAAAGTGACGTCGTACTTGAAACTCCGTTTCTTCAAACTGTTGTGATCTGCATTCGCATGCCATGCAGTGATTTGCGGAGACGTCGCGTCGGACTGAGCCGTTTTAAAACCATGGGCCACTATACTGCGTTGACGGGGGTCCTCTGTTTTAACGAGAGGGCATCGGCGCGTTTGGCCGATGTGGACTCTTGCACGTGTCGGGAGAGTGCGGCGCTAGTACAGCCTGTCTGCGGAGTGACGTCATGGCTCCTTATAGGCGTATCCTCTGCACCGCGTACACACATCCGTGCGGAACACGAGCGCCGGGGACCTTGACACGGAGCGCACGTGCTTTTTCCGCTCGTCGGGCGGATTTGCAGTCGCTTGTTTCCTCTCTCTCTCTCTGTCTTTATTTTCAGGTCTTCCGTTTGATTTTTTTTTCACTTTCCGTTGCACGCTGGCGCTTTCTCCGTCTGCGCTTGTCTTTCGTCTTCCGCCGGAGGCAAGGCGGGACTCGGCCGCATACAGACTGTGTACGCTTGAGGTCGATAGAAGAAAGCGCCACTCGCACCACTGTGTATCGCGCAGTTATCTTTCTTGCTCTTTCATGTCTAGGATGGAGCTGCCCCCTACCACGTTCGCAGAGCGACGCGTCTAGCCAGAGAGACCGCGGGCACCGCGCGAATGCACGTGGGCTGTATGTGTATGTACTCGTCGTATGCGTGACTAGGGTGAAAGCGCCGGCCGCTGCCGTCTGGTTCGCCGCGCGTGGCTTCCTAAGCGGGACACCCGTGTTCTCTCTCTTCTATCTTCGGGGTCTTTCTTCGTATTAAGGTGGCACACCTGTTCGCAGCCGGGCTGGGACGGTTTTGGCACCTTTCCTTGCAGTTGTCCTCGTTGCGTTATGAGCCTCAATGGAAATGGCTCGTTTACCAACTGGGGAAGGGGGAGGAGGAGGGGGGGGGGGGGGAGTGCTGGTTGCGAAACGGGTGTTGACGACGTAATACTTGTAAAGAAGATCTTGTTGAATTGAAATGTAATTCTCAGATGGGAAGGTGAATAACGAGGAAGAGGGGTAGGGGGGTGGAGGCTTCGATGACGACGGAGTTCTCGCTCTTTAGCCCGCATTGCTTGTCTCCCGAAGAAAGCGGTGCGCATATCTGAGCGAACACGCGAAGCGCGCTGCAGTCCTGGTTCACTCATGAAGCTCGTGACGCAGACCATTTTTGACTCGGCTGAGCTGGGGTGTCGGTACTAGCATCTTGACAGTGGAGCCGAGGTCTCAAGCGCGGTGCAAGGCGGTGAAGCTTGTGGCGTACGAGTTTTTGGCAGAGTTGGTGGTGAGCGGATTGGACGCGATGAAGAAGTTAGCGGAGAGAAGCGTTAAGTTTGTGTTCGCCTGGCTATGCGTCCGACGTGACGCTCCTGGCTGGCGGCTGTTGTGAATGATGGCACGCACGCACCTTCTGCAGGTTATTCAGCAGATACATATTAATGCCGTGTTTTAGGCCTGTGACTATGAGTAGAGTTGAGTTGTATGCTACAGGTGGAATTAGCCTTGCTTAGTCTGCCGGCAATTGCTCCACCGTAGCGTCAATTATATGTTAATAATGACCGAAAACCTGTCGGATCTGCACCGCTATGCGCACAGTCACTTGTAATAGTACATATTCCACTCCCGCAGTCACCGTCTATGCACACATTCGCTCACTGTAGACCATAGTCCACTCCAGAAGTCACCATCTAAGCACATATTCAGTCACAGTAGAACATAGTCCATTCCAGTGCCACCATCTATGCACACATTCGCTCACAGTAGAACATGGTCCACTCCAGAAGACACCATCTACGCACACTGTTCGCTTTATCCGGTGGCACATTATTTGAAAGGTCACAAGTAGCACTGTTGGTATACATGCGCTTCCTGTCTGCGTGCGTTGCGGGTAGCAGCTTGCGCTTGTCCTGCGTACTTGCCCCTTCCCCTCTTTTCTTTCCAGCGACGTATTTTTTTTTTTTTTTCAGTTGGCATCTTCGATTGAGCGCTCTTTGTGGTGCGGGAAAACCGATGACCTTTCTGGTCGGCTCTGTTGTTTTCTTGGCTGTAGAGCGATCGCATATAAAGAGCTGCCTTTTTTTTGCCTGCGGGCTTTTTCTCGTCACGTGAGTTAATAAAAATGAAAGCCAAATAAGACGTTAACCTGAACCTAAACGTAAGACCGATATGGGCGCATGTTCAAGTCCCACCGACGCTCCTGCTCTGACGGCGTAAACAGCGCGAGTGTATCCGGTTGCCGGCGGCAGCCGCCAAAGCGCGCAATATCGTCGATCGCAATCCAGCTGTGAAGAGGCGCATGTTCGATTCGGTCGACGCGAACCGGCAGCCGGTGCATACACGCGCATCGCAACCGTTCGCGCCGCGCATTTTGTGCAATTATATTATAGCGCATTTTCTTCGAGCGAAAAAGAATCGCGCTTCTATACTCTCCGCTCAAGAAGATCCGAATACAGTCGAATCTCTGGGGATATCGATAATTCGCACTCTGCACTTCACGTTGACTAAACCGTAGCTTATTTCAATAAACCAGAAGTTTGAATAAACCACAGGTCCAGCAAACTAGAAGGTCCAGCAAACCAACTGAAGTTCCAACAAGCAAACTTGAAGTTCCGACAAGCAACTTGAAGTTCCGACAAGCAAGCTTGAAGTTCGACAAGCAAGCTTGAAGTTCCGACAAGCAAACTGAAGTTCCGACAAGCAAACTAAAAGTTCCGACAAGCAAACTAAAAGTTCCGACAAAACTAAACCAAGAAGTTCCGACAAGCAAACCAAAAGTTCCGACAACGAAGTTCCGACAAACGAAGTTCCGACAAACTAGAAGTTCCGACAAGAAGTTCGACTAAACCAGAAAGTTCCGACTAAACTAGAAAGTTCCGACTAAACCAGAAAGTTCCGACTAAACCAGAAAGTTCTACTAAACCAGAAGTTCTACTAAACCAGAAGTTCTACTAAACCAGAAGTTCTACTAAACCAGAAGTTATAATCAACTTGACAAGGTTGTAAAGATCTAAAGCGTTTTTTTTTTTCAGAGGAGGAACACGTCGGCTTCCTCCTCAGTATGCGCGTCAATGGGTGGTAGTTTCCCGCATAGTTTACCAAGGTACCTGACTTTTGAGTTGGTACTTTTATGGCACATGTTGTTGCATAATTGAAACCGGTCGTGTTTGAGGACGGGGTTCATGGCCGAATCAACGTATCCATCCTCGGCACTCGCCGGGCACTGAATTGCCATTCCATGCTTATCAGGGCAGGTTACAGCGCGTCGCGCTGTGTCCCGTTCGCCTCGTCTTTTCGCTCGTCGTTGTAACCATCCGTGACGAGCGTGCGCCAACTAGCCTGGAAAAAAAAAATTCATGCCGACGTCATTGCATGTTCGCAGTCCCCAAACTAACCTTTCAGTATCATTTCTGCGTGTAGCAGTAGTGCAGTTTCTGAAGTCAGTGGTAATTAATACTATATATGCCTTGAGGATTCACCTTTTCCCTCACGCAGGCGTTCCCTTCGGGAATTTGATTGGCGGATCCCTTCCCTTACGGTGAGGTTCGGGTGTCCACCGAGATACGAGACAATTGCTGCGCCATTTCCTTTCCTCGAGAACCGATTTTCCAATTTTCTACGGTATATTAACGCCGCCTCTGCTGCTGCCCGAGTTTGCAAAGCAGTGCCGACTCAGCAGTGCCGGTTTACAGTGCGGGCCCCCTGACCGCGCTCGACATTGCGTACCAGGTGTCACGGGTGTCAGTGCCCTGTAGTTACTGCAGCTGTAGGCGCAATGCGAGCAGCCAGCTGCACGCCCCCTTCGGCCAATCTAACGCACGTAGTGTATTAGTAATAGTAGAGATCGTATGATAAAGAAACTGGGAATATGCTCTGGCCTGCGCCTGGTTGCTTTCGCCGCCACAACCGTTCCCACGTGCGGAAAGTTATAGGGAGGGGGAGGGAATAGGTAGAAAGGACATGAAAAGGGGGAGGGGTGTCGCATGTAATAGCTTAGAGTAAGCGCACCGTTCATTCCCCCCCCCCTTATTTTTCTGTATCTAAAACCGTCACCTGTCACCCTTTCCTGTGGCGAGAAAACAGCAACGAACGGAGAGGGTGACGCTTGCATAGGACGTTTTACGGCCTTGTGAGAATAGATCCGCCACTGAAGAAAAAAGTGTGTGGGGGGGGAAGGATAGTTTTCGGCTGTTCTTTCCCGTTTCGGTGAAATCGCGGACGCGTAGTCCCGTTGTACGCAGAAAAATAAGGAAATGTTGGTTGTTCCAGAGGAGGAAGGAAGGAAGCTAAGCGACGTTGGGACTGAGTGCAAGTCTCGTATATAGCATTGCGCCATGGGAGGCCAACCTGTTTGTGTCTGTAGGCATGGTATTGGACCAGTGCAGTAACCTGTAAGAGCGAGGTATCCTGCGCTTGACTTCCTCTCCCATGCGGCGAGCCTGCACGTGCCTCGCTCTGAAAGGCTGTGGCGAGCGGGTTACGTGACGTCACGACCGCATGCGGAGGCTCGGGCCCGCTCGCTGCGAGTTTGCGTCTTTTCGAGGCAACGCAAACTCGCCGCTTTGTGCGCC
Source organism: Amblyomma americanum (assembly GCA_030143305.2). NCBI lineage: Eukaryota > Metazoa > Arthropoda > Arachnida > Ixodida > Ixodidae > Amblyomma > Amblyomma americanum. Next base: position 36,415 of record JARKHS020009258.1, on the reverse strand, counting down.
CGCTTTTTGCGTGCGTGTGGGAAGCGAGAGTCCTGCCGGCGCACTTCGGTTTTCTCGGTTGACGTGGTTCACAAAATAAGGATCAACACTTTCGGTTAGCTCCTTGCAAATCACATATTTAGTGATAAGATTGGCCTTTATGGAGGTGCAGTTGCAACCCAATGTGTATTTGCGCTATTTGCTATGCAGTTTTTAAAAAAGTACGCAGTTCTAAAACGAAAATTTCAGCAAGTGCGGAAAGTTGTTGAAATTTTCGTTTTAGAACTGCGCCTGAAGAGAAGCTCGAGAATTGATCTTCGATTACGTCAGCAATTTAGATGCTAGCGCGAAAAAGCTTGCCGTGCTTTGCCTACAGCCTATATAAATTTGAATCATTGAACATCGTGGAATTCTTAAAATGATGCAGCTGCCCTTTTAAGTGTCTCTGCGCTGTTATCTCTGCATGACCGGAAACGACTCCGCCATGACTCAATCGAAATATTTTCAATCCAAGGGAGAATTGGCAATTGTAAATCACTCATTCGGACCGCGCTTTTGGGTGTTTCTTGTCTGTTTTTTTTTCTTCACCGGCCGCAACCATGCAGTTGCAGGGACTTCAGCTGCGGAAGAAAAGTAGGAATTTGTCGAGTGCCCCGGAGCATTATGCGATTAGTGGAGAGGAGAGGATGGGAAGTGCGTGGTAGTTCTGGGCCATTTCAGCTATCTCGCCTTCGGCTTTGCGAGGAGGAGGAGAAGAGGTTATGAGCAGGGAATAGGTCGCGGTATACCTGTTGCGATAACTGACACATGTATGCGACACGTGGACACGCTGCAAACAGCTTTTCATATACACAGTGTCAAAACACGCTGCATTCAGTCGCAACTGGAGAGAGAAATCGTGCTTTTTTTTCTTCCCCTCCTTCGCTGTACAGTTTAACTTTTTTTTTTATCGTCGTAGTTGTGACTGCACTGAGGTGGAAGTTAATTGCCGTTCGAATGACTTTTGCACGCATACGTTTACCCATCTTCTATCAATAAGCATTGATTGGATTGATTGATTTGTTTATTGATTGATTGATTGTCTTCTTGCACCGGTTTCTGAAACGCTGCCGGAATTCACCTGTAGCCGCCTTGTTGCCGCGGCGTGTTTTTCATTACCTTGATCGCCCTTTTTTTGTGTGTAAATAGTTTGTACATATTACTTCTCCCCCTATCCTCTCTTCCTGTCCCCTCACCTCTTTCATTTCATTTCTCCATTCTGCCTGCTATCCTTTGTTTCCGCTGCCCCAGCTCAGGTGCTTCAGCATAGATGGCAGATGCCGGGGCGAGCAAAAATCTTTTGCTTCCTTATTATTAATATTATTTTAATAGAAAAACCACTACTACCACCACCTTTCCTGCCTTTCAAAAAAAAAAAAACTGCTATACCCCGTCACAGCTGCGAGTTCTTTTCTGGTCGAAGGTGGTCTGTGACCCTCCCCCTCCTTTCCCGCGCTTCCACCGTGATTGACACACGACGACACGCGCACGCATGCACGCAGCACGACACGCGCGCCGCTGCATACCGCAGAGCTCGCCGTGTCTCGTGCTGCAGGTTGCCTAGCTGCAGTTAACGCACGCGCGCGATTGTCGCTGTCTTGCTGCCTGCGGGCGCTTTTTCTCGTTCAACGTCAGCCTGACGAATTGCGACCGTTCCAAACTTGCCTCACTGTAATTAGACTCGGCGGTAACAAGCGAGCTACTGCGCTCTTACCTTCTGCTCATACAGCAGCGATGAACTAGTCCCGGCAGTAAGGTGCATCAGCGTACGCACGATCCTTGCTTAAAACGATAGCGGCTGTTGTAATGGCATGATCGGAACTATACGATCAACGGGCTATGATTGAGCATTGGGTACGAATATGAAGCATCAGTCCTGGGCAAAATATTCAGAAGATCGCGGCTGGGCGGCAGCAGTTGTGCACGAGGATGGTAAGACGGATGGTGGCAGCGACGGTTCCGAAGCGTCATTTATTTATTTATTTATTTATTTTTTATTTATTTATTTATTTGTTTATTTATTTATTTATTTATTTATTTATTTAACAAACCTCAGGGTACAGATGTACGTTACAGAGGGGAGGGGCGGATACATATACAAAGTAATGTTAGCACATGAAGAAAACAATAAAACAAAGAAAATATAGAACAACAAGGTACAAAATATAACTTCTAAGGCGGCATTGGTGTCAAAAATATAATAAAAATGTAACAAGGAACACAGTACACAATGAAGATAGATAGTATGCGACCGCACCGATGAGGTACTTCTCGACTCTAGAAAGTAATTTGGGGCACGTCGTTAGGCACGTATGTGCGCTTAACACTTGCTTCCAGCGCTTGGCCGCATGCGAGTTGCAGTGTTTTGAATAGTTGATGGGAATAACGCGCTACACACGGACAAAAACAACTGAAACGACGGACACAGGACAATCTGCCAGCTTGCGATTTCGAACTGATTGTCAGCGAGCAGTATATTAGACGTTTTCCTGGAGATTTTCGCCGGGCTGGAATTCACGTTCGAGTCGTGATTAGATTCTTGGACATTGACATAAAAGAAGGTGGGAAGCACACGGGTTGGACGTACCTGATGAAAACAGGAAAAAGCTTCTTAAGTTATCATTCTGCGCACTCCAAGTTGGTGAAAAGGAGTTTGGCAAGTAGCATTTTGGCGCAGTGTGTTAAGAAATCGTGTTCTCATCAGGTAGAGCGTAGCATCAAGAGGCAAGTTGATAGGCTAAGGATGAGTGGGTACCCTGACGCGCTAATAACGTCTGTGGCTGAAAAGAACCTACAAAAGCTGCTGGATAGCAAAAGACCGCAAAAAAAAAAGCATGCAGAGCAGGCTACTGGAGTGGTTGTCATTCCTTACGTACATAATGTTTCGCACGGCTTAAAGAAAGTAGCAGACACATATGATGTGTTCCCCTGGTGTTTACCGCACCCCGGAAATTAGTGAGCCTTTGTCATGAAATGAATAGATCAAGGAAAAAAGTTGCTAACACATGTGGTATCGCCCACTAAGACAAGTTCGTACGTAGAATGTGCTACCGGTATAGTCTACAAAATTCCCTTGTCATGCGGCATGAGCTGCATAGGTCAATCAGGCAGATGTCTAAACACCAGGTTAAAAGAGCACAGTAATAACAGAAGAAAAATAACGAATCCTGGAAACCTTGCCCCCCGGTGCGCAAATCACAAATGTTCACCTTACTTTGAACGGACTACAATTTTAGCTCGTGCAAGGGACAAGAAAGAGAAATAAAAGATGCCTTTGAGATGTGGGAGGCCGGTGAAGACGAGTGCGTAAGCACACCCTCGGTGTTGTTATCAAACGAGGAGTTAGAACTAATCAAGAAACGAAGGAGCGTGCGACACATCCGCTGGCAATGATTTGATTGTTTTGAGCATGCGCATGAAATGTATTTATGTGCCCTCGTACCAGAATAAATCTCAGTTGTTAGTGCGCGCTTGTCCTGTGTCCGTCGTTTCAGGTGTCGTTTTTGTCCGTGTGTAGCGCGTTATTCCCATCAAACGTACAACCAACTAGCCCACATTGCTGCCTTGCTTGAATAATTGCCCTCACAAAATTTTCTTTAGACAGTCTATAGACTGTGCACTGACTTGTCTGTAAAGTCTGTAGGCATTCTATAGACTATAGTCTGTAGGCAATGAAAATCCTATAGAGAATCTATGTGTGCTGTGTGTGTGTACGTCTGTGTGTGTGTGTGTGCGCGCTGTGTGTGTGTGTGTACGTGTTTCTTCTTGGTCCCCGTTTCTTTCGAGGCAGTTCAATCATGAACGAAATCCACCAACTAGCCCGCCTCAAAACCCTTCTAGAATCTATAGGTTTATGGCGATACACATTTGTAGTACTTTTTTTCTTAGACAGTCTGTAGATTATGAATAGACGAAAGGAAATATCTATAGGTAGGCAGTAGTCTATCAGAAGTCTGTAGATGGTCTATAGACCATTTTTATAAGGGTGGACAGCGGGGATTTTGAGAGAGACGGCATCGCATGCATGCATGCGCAGAAAAGAAGACACCACGCCTCCGTCTTGTGGGGAACAGCAACCGCGGTCCCTTTTCCGTTATTGCAGCCGGTATCCTTGGTTCGTTAGCTGCTTGCGTTCATCTCAGCGCTTTGCGACGCTTCAGCTGGCCTATAGCTCCGAACAGCCTCCAGCCCATCGTTGAAGACGGGAGGTATAAGCGCACGTGTGTGCGAAATCCGAGCGGAAACCCTTTTACTTGCCTCGCGCACAAAGAAGCGGCTGCGGGGAGACCGTCGGATGTGTGTTTTAATATGCAAAGGAGAGCGCTCCCCATCGCCGGCGGTAGCCGCCATGAGGCCTCCGAGACCGGAATCGCCTATCTCTGCACTTGGCTGCAGCTCTTGGTGCGTCTGTGGTGACGACGTGTTGCGCAATTAACGGCCTGTCGTTACAGTCTGCCGGACGCAGGTTACACAGGTGCGCGCCGTCCCTTACAAAAATGGTCTATAGACAGTCTATAGACTTCTTATAGCCTCTATTGCCTTCCTATAGATATTTATTTTTGTCTATTCATAGTCTATAGACGTTGTATTGAAAAAAGTCTACTAAAAGTGTATGGCCATAAATTTATAGATTGTCTATAGACTGTCTATAGGGTTTGCATTGCCAATAGACTGTTCTCTAGGGTTTGTCTATAGAGAGTCTATAGACTTTACAGACAGATGTCTATGGACAGTCTGTAGACTGTCTAAAGAAATTTTTGTAAGGGCGTGGCAGTTGCACGGCAGTAGGTGTACGCGGGTGCTTTGTCTGGCATCAGCGGCGTCGTCGCCTTATGCCCTAAGCGCCCGCTTTCATTGTTGGCCGAATATATATATATATATATATATATATATATATATATATATATATATATATATATATATATATATATATATATATATATATATATATATATATATTATAAGCCTGAGCCTGGAGGGATGCCTGGAATGTGGTGCGGATCTTCTCGAGACAGTGCCTTATAAAGTACAGGCGCTGGGAAGCACTCACTATATACAGAAGGAAGGCGAATGTCCGGACCCCGTAGAGTATCTGTTACGGGTCCAATTGGGCTTATTTTTGGAAATGTGGCGGAGAGTTTGAAGGATTCTTCACTCCCGCCACCGGTTGGCCCGGTATTGCACTGCCTCCGGGATCGGCCTTGTCTTGAGCGCGTCTTTACTATCCTGTCTTTCTATCCCATCTTTCAACTCTCCTACTATCTGCACGTGGTAGCGATTGTGGCTCGGCTTGAGCCAGTGAGCATTCCTGTGCACTCTCCTTTCCTTTTCTTTCTTCCTTGCAACAACAGACAGCACTATATACAGGGTGTCGCAGCTAACTTTAGCCAGGGCTTAAAAACATGCCGAGGCACCCTAAGACGACGCGACCAAATGCATGTTGCTGGCTGTTGTATGGAGCAAGTCACACTGTTTTTGTATTCTGGTAATTTGCTTAATTAGTGACGGTTAATTAAACAATTTTGCGAGCAACAAAGATGCGCAAAAAATTCCAGTTAGAAAGTTGTAGAGCGGTCGGCAAAACGTCCGATTGAACAGTTTCTAACTTTCTATTGCGTGATAGTTTGTGTTTACCTCAGATGCCCGCGAAACGCAAAATAATACCATTTGGCATGCCTGCTTGCGCGCCACATTGTAGTGCTCTTAAACGTTCTTCGTACAAACGAACAGATCATTTAGTCGAGTGTGCTGCCACTTGAAAGGTGACAGGGCAGCGACGCAGGCGCTGGCTGTCACGCCCTTCACGCCAGCGCTAGCGATAAGCGCTGCGTCTGCTTATCGCTGCCATCGTAGTTTTTAAATATTACTTAAAGGGAAAGCTGGCGCCACCGTCTGTGCGAGTTTTTTCATCCTACTTCATCCTTCACACTTCATCCACCGCGGGAATGTCGGGAAGACGAAGTTTTGCGTTTGGCTTGGCTAGTGTTAGGCCGAAAACGTGGATTGTACCTCGAAATTGGTATAGCGGGATACAACTCAAGAACGCAGCGGCTATTCCCTTTCAAAAGAGCCCCTTCCAGCCAGTGGCGTCGGGCGATTCTAATGACCCTTCTCGTGTGACAAATAAGGGAGTGGTAGATGAAAGGGGATAATCCCTACCCTCTGTGGTCGGGGATAGACTCCTCTCAACAATGTGGCGCCGGTCCCTGCACTGTCACGCTAGCAGGGTCATAAGAATCAGCCGACGCCATTGGCTGGGAGGGGATCTTTTGACGGGAAAAAGCCGCTTTTTTCTTGACTTGTATTCGACGATAGTGAATCAGCGGGTGTTAAGAGCATTTCAGGGCCCGCCACCGCCTGTTGACTGCAAAAGTGCAGGCATAAACGTTATACTGCGCTTTATTCCTCGCTCAGCAGAGGGCGTAAATATTTACCGAGAAATAAAACTGCGCGTTTCCGATTCTAACTGTTTGTCGTGAAGCGGGAAGAGGCCTTCTGCGCTGCGTATTCCCAGCTCCGATCGAGCCATTGGTCGCGCACGCCAACAACCTATTTCGTCCGGCAGGTGTTTGCGAACAGGACAAAGATGAAACTTTCGCGCTTTTTTTTTTGCCGTATGGAGATGAAGCATCGATTGCCGACGGCCGCATCTCGATGGCGGCAGTGTTCCGGAGCGCGCAGCAAAAAGCCAGAGGAGGCTGCAACATTAGCCCTGGCCTTCCCCACTGTGTACACGGCGTATACCTCTCGCATATTTCCCACGGCGTAGCGTGGAAGTTGTGTAGAAACCCGTTGGTCTTTGATGTTTTGTTATCGGTTTGACGCGGCTGTCCACGGAGACCGACGCGTCGCTGTCAAACATCTGGGGAGAGTCGTCGCGTCGACAACTCGATGCACGTATATACACACAGCTCGAGAGTTTATCTGTTCTTTTTTTTTAAATTTTGAAGCGATGACTGGTTCGCTTTTCAACCCTTGACGACGGACAGGCTGCTCGCGCTTGCCGCCAACCTGGAAAAGTGCAGTCGCATGCGGGCGGCCTAATCGTTTATCCGCTGCATACCTATGTATGTACCAGCACGACACGTCTCGGGCGCCGTTTATGATACATGAGTGCACGTTCAGCAGAAGCGCCTTCCTCGCTGGGCTGCTGGGCTTCTTTCGCTCGGGACGTGCGGTCGGTCGCGCGACAGCTTACTTCGTGCATGCATGCATGCGTGCTCTCTCTCTCTCTCTCTCTCATCCACGCCTGCTTGCGTTCGGGCTGTTCGCTGCTGCCTCTTGCATGCGTTATGGATTTGGAGTGCGGGCAAGGTGGGGGGGATCAGAACCTTTCGCGCGCTCGCAACCTTCTCTCTCTCTCTCTCTCTCTCTCTCTCTCTCGTGGGTCTGCGCCCAGCATTTCACCCGAACTCGCTCGATGTCAGCTGTGGCGGCAGCCAGCGCGGCCTGTCATCCCCGATCTTGGCCAGCTCGTTGGACGCACCTGGACTCTGGCAGCAGCAGCCCCCCTTTCACCTTTCCCTCTCTCTCTTCACGCAACTCGCCTCTGCTCTTTTATGAAACTGCATAAACGAACCTACTCTGTGCGTGTACGTTCCCTTTGGAGTTTCTTTAAGCCGCCGTTCCCCCTTTTTCGTCCTCTTGCTGGTTGGTTTGTTTGTTTTTTGTTTGTTTTTTGCTCCTCCGTGTGTGTGTGAGGCTTTTCACGATTCTCTAGAGGCGCACGCGCTGGTTTTGGAAGACCGCGGCGACCGAGCGCGTGCGGGGGCCTCGTGCCTCGACTCTCTCCGGCTCTGGGATGCAGCGTGTCGCCAACGATCCGAATATCGACGCGGTGTCGTCCCCCCGAACTGTCTGTCCGAAGGTGGTGTACGAGTATCGTATTCAGATTTCCGGGTAACTCGCCCAGGGAACCGACAAGTACGCAACTTGGTCAACTTGGGGCCCGCACCGCGGTTTCGCGACATCTCAGCTGCATCGATATCGCTGAGGTTGTCCCCAATCCGAGTTGTCCACTACACGGCGACACACTGAGCACCAGCCACGCTCTGTCCTAATAGTGTTCGCTCTCGTACCGCTGCTCTGGACCTAGATGTCAAGGTCTGTGCGCGCTTGACGGCTTTCTCCATACCCTGACTTTTACAGCCCTCTGCCCCACTCATTTTGAGCTTCGCCTTTCCCCCTTGACACACCCCTAGCTGCCTCGTCTGTGCTGTTATGCTAGGGCCAGCCGTGCTGTGCCCCGTCTTTCAGGGTATTTGAACGCATTTGTTTGAGGCGTTGAAGACGCCAAATTTTGTCGCGTACTTTTTTTTCTCGGAATGGTGCGCATTGCACCGGTTAACATGGATCACCGCGTGGAAATGGCCTGCGCCCAGCAAGATTCTCGTTTGAATATCTTTTTATGTAGTTTCGTTTTTGGTTTCTGCAGCCGAGCGGTGGTTGTGACGTCGCAAGTTAGGCTGCTATCACGTGAGGCATGCAGGAAACACGTTGTAATCGCTCTGTAGGGGTTCTTATTCTCTCCAGCTCTTTAGCTAGCCTGCCGGAATGAAAGTGAGTGATCAGACAGTTATCGCATTTTTTTGCACACCTCACGGGATCTTAACCCTGCTTGTGACGTCACAGCCCCATCATTTAGCGGCCGGAGCCGAAAGCGAAACTATGCGTGAGGGAAGAAATTGAACTTTGCGTCGTTTACCGAGCACTGACGTATTCCTCGTAGGTGACCCATGTGCACTGTCTCACGCACCATTCCAAAGAATGAAACGTGCAACGGAAAATTCAGTCTCTATACCGCTTAGGAGTCAACCGAAGAGGCTTTTTGGCCGGTCAGGTGCGTGTTTTTTTTTTCCCCGCGTCGTGTTGCGTTTCGTGTGCGTGCGCGTTGGCTGTTTACTGTCTTTTTTTTTTCTCCTGCCGAACTTCCCTCCATTTGGCCCCGTTCAGGCGTCCGTTTTTTGGGTATTTGGTTGCCCGTACTATAGAGTCCGTGTGTGCGCGCCGCTGAGGTTTGCCCAGCTGGTCGCTTCTTTTCCGCGCTTCGTGCGGCTAGGCTACAAAGAGAGCCGAAGCCTGCTTTCTGTGTATACGAAGTTGAAAGGGGAGAGGGAGCTTGCCTCCGGCTTTGAATTCGGGAGGCCGGCGCGCTTTTACGATGCCCGATAGTGCAGGTTCGGAACTCTCGTCAAGACTGCGCAGAGGAGCGTGGAGTGTGAAATGTGTGGAACTGGCGTCGCGGCTGAGGGGCCGAACAGGCACGGCGCGTTCTCGGGGAACAGGCCTCGCGATTGGCCGCCGTCGCCGCCTTTACGGCGCCGTTCACATGCATGCGATTTTCGCCTGCGACACTGCGAATTCGTCGTCTGCGACTGGGGAGAGCCGTCGGTCTAGTCGCAGACGGCTTGCGATCGAGTTCCCTCCGGTTGGAATTCAGTCGCGGCGTCAGGTGTGTTCGCTCTGCGACTGACCAATGGGGAGCGCCGAGACGGCGTGCGGTCACGTGGGAGCTGTTACCGCGGTGGAAGCAAAACTGTTTATTCTAATGAAAGCTTACGGAATAATGCCTTGCATCTAAAAATACGCTGGTCATAAAATCATCAACACATTCCGTGTGACGTTTCTGTCGCGTTTAATAATTGGTTGCCTATGCAAACATCAAACAACCTTGCCTGTTCCTCGACCGAATTCGTTGCGTCGGTGTTGCATGTGAAAGCAGTGACCGAAAATCGCACTGCGGCCTCACCGACTACACCGGATATTTTCGGTCCAGTCGCAGCATGTGAAACGGGCCTTAGCTACAGGCGCCTTAGAACGCTTTGATAATATTCCAACTGCGTAACTCCCGATGAAGCCCATGTATCGAGATCCAGTGAAATCCAGACACCAAGCCGGAGCTCTCTCATCGGCGGCATCTGCGATCCAAGTGCGACGGGGAAGCGAGGCAACTTACATAAGAGAGCACTTGTAAAAAAAAGCAAAAGAGGAACAGTGATTTCATGCTAGGCATTATCACACTTTGTTGGCCCATTCGGGCAAATCGTTTACAGCGGGGTTTTTCTTTGTTTTTTGTGTGTGTGTTTTGCGGGCCAGCTGATATTTTGCGCTGCGCATGCCCGCGGGCCCACATGAGTGACGGTCGTCGTGCAGCATGACAGCACGGAGCGGGACAGCATGTGCGTGTTATGTCACCGCGCGCGAGCGCTCCGCTGGCGCAGCATATGCTCAGAAGAGCGCAGTTGTTGCGCCGAAGCTGTTGTCTTGCTTTTGTACGGTGTGCTGAGCACTGCACTGGCAAATCCTTCGTTTCCGCGTCGCCATCGATGGAGTTGGAGCCAGGTGCGTCGGGCAAACGGTTTTCTTGGCCGAAGTTGCACTGTATTATTGGTGGGCAGCTATATAGTCGGATACAACTCAAGAACGAAGCGGTAAATTCCCCTCAAAGGAGCCTCTCCAGCCAATAGCGTCGACCGATTCTCCCCACTGACCGATCCCCTTGGACCTGCTAGCGTGAAATATCAGGGAGTTACACATGAATGGGATATAACCAGTGCTTAATCGGATTAACCGCGGCGTCATGAAAAGCAGTCGACGCCATTGGCTGGAGAGCCTCCTTTGAGGGGCATCTTCCGCTTCGTTCTTGAATTGTATCCGACTATGGTTCCTTGTGTCCCAGCGGTGCAACCCACGCGAGCGCGCGAGGCGCCGGCTTCCGCAGGCGCGCTGTTACTACGCGCTCGCGATCTGACCACGCAGGTTTGTTCAGGTACTTTGCATTGTTTACGTAGAACAGTCAAAGCACGCCAAAGCGCGGGTTCTTTTAGATTTTTGTGAACCCGCTGGGGGTTGTGACGCACGTGCTAGGGACTGGGCTGCGCATTCTCTTCGGCCACGTGGGGTTTTCCTAACGTTTACTGACATCGCGCAGCACACGGGTCGTGTGTTTAGCCTTAGTCGGAATGAGGCCCGCGCCGAGCCCGCTAACTCTGCTGAGCATATTGTATATCTTCACGAAGAAGAAAGGGGGGGGGGGGGGGGGGGGCTGTCAAGACAGCTGGAGAAGCGCTTGTTTTTTTTTCTTCTACTCGGGCGCATTGTTGTAAATATTAGCCGCTGTCTTTTCTTCCGACTTTGTTGTCTGCCGTTAAAATAAATGTCAGGTCAGAACGGTGACGCTTGCGGTATATTTATACGGCGAAAAAAGGACACGCCGACGTATAACACCTTTTGGACAACGGCGAGAAGTTCTTTCCTGCTGAATGTATATGGCGATGCTTTCTGCGATATTAGTCGCTTTTTATATCATTGGGCGGCCAGGCAAGACTGTTAAAAGCGTATACGCACCAAATTTTTTGGTTGCGTGTTTTCTGCTTTATAATGATGCGTAAGTATTATACATGGATCGCGACGTGGTATTCGCCTACGATCGTTAAACTATTTGTAATCAATTTCTTCTTTCAGCTGCTTCGGTTTCAACAGCCGAGTGATGGCTGTGACGTCACAGGTCAGTATAGGTCACGTGAGACATGAAGAAAACTGCGATATAATCGCTGGTACGTCGTTCGTGGTGAAAGCTTCGCGGTGAACGCGCTTGTTATAATAAGGATTGGTTTTGGGGGAAAGGAAATGGCGCAGTATCTGTGCGCTGCGTTGTTCGCCGCTCACCGCGTGATTCCTGCGTGCCCGCACTGCCCCACTGCGAACGAGCGAGAGATACGTCAGACACGTCACTTCCTTTCCTTAAAATCAATTTTCATGTCATTTTTCTTTCCTCACGGCGCGGTTCGGGTGTCCACAGAGATATGTGAGACAGGCCTCACTTCCTTTCCTTAAAACCAATTTTCATTTCATTTTCCTTCCCTTGCAGCGCGGCCGGGGTTGTCCACCGAAATATATGACAGGCGTCCCTTCCTTTCCTTGCACTTCCGTCGCGCGCTATCTGTTGGGGCAGTGGCGTACATTGCGAGTAGGAGGAGGAGGGATTTTTCGCTCACGGCCGACGCCGACGACACCGGCTTTTCTGCGACACGAGCTCCTTAACGCTGTCGCGTTAAAAAAGACAAACAGGTGCGCGCAAAGCTTAGTGACGTTGTTACGGTTTGCACCGAGGGTAGAAAAAACATTCTGATAGATACTTATTTAATCTCTCGTAAATCCTGCGGCAAAAATTTTTCGTGCATCTCAACTCTTCGTTTTCTCTGAACTTATACATCGCTGCGAGACAGGAAAAGCAAAATTGAAACTTCAGGCTTCAGGGTTCCCCTCACAGAATACGTCACCCGCCTCGGCTGCGTAGTGCACGTTGTCACGCTCTCTCCCACACGCACGGCGACGCGCCGTTGTACCTCGCTGAACCTGCGTATACCTGTTTCGTGGCCTCCGCGATCGGTTCCGGCAGCGCAACGGCGCGCTTGATCGCGGAGGCCATGCGCCTGTTTCGTCTGCGAACGCCGTTGTGGTTTTCCTCCGCATTTTACAGCGATAGCTGTTAGGCGGCGCCGTCCCTGGCTTTCTCGTCGCCGTCGGCGTAACCGGTGGGTGAGCTATACCACCAACCGGTTGCGTCGGTCATCCTGGGTCGCTTAAGACGGCAGGTGGCTCTGTTTGGAGCAGCCGCCTGCCAGTGCAGGGCTGCATCACGTGACCACTACACCAGTGGTCACGTGACTAAGCGCCTCAACAGCTTTCGCTGAATCTCTGGCTACATAGTCGTAACCGTCCTGTGAGTTTTTTTTTTTTTTCCGCGTTGCCGCTCCGCGCATGTGCGCCTCTCCGCCTTTGCCCTCTCTCCGAGCTTTGCTGGTTGTAAACATAGTGTTTCTCAATATTACACCTAGAGGGAAAGTTGGCGCCACCGTCTATGAGAGTCTCTTAAAGCGCACTTCCCGGCATTCCCGCGGTGGGTGAAGGCGAGGTTTTCTTATTTTGCTTTGCTATAGCGTTGGGCCGATAACGTGGATTCTTCCTCTGAATCGGCAACTGTGCCGCGACGCTTTCCTCTGTGAGCAGAATGTCTGATCTCAGTGGTGCTTTTTTCACTTCAGTAACTTTAACGGAGGTGAAAGTTGGATGTTATAGTTTGGTGTCGAAACTGTCACAGCATTTCTTAGAGGTTCGCCTCGAGAACAGTCGTGTTATTACGGCTGAATACATTTTTAGGTCCAACAATAGCCTATCGAAATACGAACCCTCATTTTTCCGGCATTCCTGCCTCTTACATGTGGGTGGAGTGCAGCGCCACCGGCTTTCCCTCTGGTTAATATTGAGAAACTATATGGTTGTAAACAAGCCGCTAGAATCTACTGCGCATGCGCGGTTCAAGGGTTGACGTTTTCTGGTGAGCCAATGACAGCCCCCCTCACTCCTGACGTCACGCGAGCGATACGACGTCGTAAGACACGTTTCGCGCGAGAAACCGGCAGCAGGCGCCGCCGCAAGCAACGGGAATGGGTAATTAAAAAAAACAATTCGTTGATCTTTGTCTTGCTTTTGAGGATTCGTACGCGGCGTCAAGACTGAATAGTATTTATGTAATGCACGCATTTTATTGCCAGCTTCAAAATCGTTTCATCGGCCCTGCAATTGGATACGGGGATGTTTTGTGCGATGTAAGTGTGCAAACACTTTTCTCCGAACTGGTTTGGCAATGCTCGGAATTAAAGTTGAAGTTCAGGGCTCGTTTGTCTTCGTCTCTTTTTGTGTGCTGTACTCGCGCTGCTGAAAGTGACGCTACACCAACCAAGTGCCCGACAGCCTGTCTGTCCTACTCAGGTTTACGCAGCCCAGCGACATGCCGAGCGGTGTGTTTGCTAACGTGGAGGCCTGGTACACTTGTGGAGGCTTGCGCAACATTAGCCGTATCCACAGGTGGTATTCCTCGTCGCAGGTGCGTGGCGCTGCATGAACATCGTCCGATGAACACTTAGAGGGGGTATCTGGAATTGCCCTGCTGCTCCGCTTTGAAAGTAAACTGAGGCGCGTTAAAAGCATAGCCGCGAAGCACCCGAAAACGAACCGAAACTGTTGGCCGCCTCTTGCGCTGCCATGTGTAGGTTTTCTTCGGCTTCCAACATTCAGGTTGTCTTTTTTTTTTCCGTCTTCCTAGTGTGATTAAATGGCAGTGGCGGTTTCAAAACAAGCCCCGCCGCGGTGGCTCAGTGGTTAGGGCGCTCGACTACTGATCCGGAGTTCCCGGGTCCTAACCCGACCGCGGCGGCTGCGTTTTATGGAGGGAAAAACGCTAAGGCGCCCGTGTGCTGTGCGATGTCAGTGCACGTTAAAGATCCCCAGGTGGTCGAAATTATTCCGGAAGCCCTCCACTACGGACCTATTTGTTCCTCTCTTCTTTCACTCCCTCCTTTATCCCTTCCCTTACGGCGCGGTTCAGGTGTCCAACGATATATGAGACAGATACTGCGCCATTTCCTTTCCACCAAAAACCAATTATTATTAATTATTATTATTCAAAACAAAAACTTATAGACTTCAGTTTAAGACGGAAAGCTGGGCTAGTTGGTGTTCAGATCGCGAGGACACGCTGAAAACAGGGACGAAAGGATAAAAGACAACGCTAGCGCTTGTGTTGTCTTCTTTTATCCTTTCGTCCCTGTTTTTTAGCCCTAGCACTCTGTCCTCTCAATATACTTCCAAATCGATCAAACACGTAACCTTCATGCACGTTTGTCAGCCTCGGAGATCTGTGGTTTCTTTTTCACCTATTTCGTCATCACGCTTGTACTTGCGAGACTGGCCTGTGGCGGCGATGCCTATAATTTAGTTATTGCTCTTTTCCACCTTACAAGAACTTTGTCTTCAGTAAAAGTGGTCCTTTTGTGGCTGGAAGCTGGCATTCTATCGATGCAAGCCACCTTCGGCCTTGCAACGCAGGCATGGAGGTGTGTTTACATGTGTATCGAGCAATAGAACTCGGTGCCAGACTTTCTCCGGCGTTCTTCCTTTCTTTGACTCCTTGTCCGATACCCGCTGCCGCTTCGAGTGCAATCTCAGCTGGCTAGGCAACGGAGCGTTCTCCGTCCGTTCGGCTCGGCCCCGTCGTGGTGAGCGCGGACGGGGTCTCAGCTTGGCGCGCGCGCGGGTAATGAGTACACGCGCGTGCGATGCCAGGGTTTAGTGATTTGCGCGCGCCACTGGCGTTTTTGCTCGGCCGCCCAAGGCGCTGTCCTCGCGAGACAGACGCGTCCTTGGCTGCAAAGGCCACCGCCCCCTCCGTCTCGTCGGATATACGCACGCACATATGGCGGCGGGAACCGGCGACCGCATAAATATGCACACGACACCCGGTATACGTGATCGAGTCGAGAACCCTCGAAGCATATTATGTACACGCTCGAGCTGGGAGCGATTGAAGCTGCAGTGTACACTGCCAATTGATTTAGGATGCCTGACATCGCTGGCGGTTGCAGTTAACGACGGCGGCGACTACACGTTTCACAGGCTGCTAGTGGAAAGCAAGCGCAGAAGTTTTGTCGACGCAGTCTCGCGGAAGGCGTCTGGAAGGAATGGCAACGAGATGAGTTTTGTTTTTCGAGAAAATACTGACAGTTGTTTCGCACAGAGAAGGCGGGGAGAGGGGGAAAGGAGGTATTTAATTACACGTAGCAAGTACGTGTTATGAAGTCTAGAGAGATGCAGGGACTCCGTAAATCTATCTTCATGCAGTGGGAGGAGCCAGGAAGTTTTCGGAGCTCCAAAGCGAACATCGGCAGCTGAGAGCGCAGAACTGGCCTTTGGGAAGACTCCTCGACGGGAAGATTTTCACCCACGATGCGCCTGCCGGGGTAGTGACGTCATCGCTTAACCGCTGCATCACTGCGCTAGTAGTGGTATGAGACTCACCGCTATCTGTGAATCTATGAAAGAAGAGGAGTACTTGCGCGGGAGGGATCTCTGATGCTGTCGCGTTGTACTCTCAAGAGTAGGTTAAGGTCTTCCAAGGTTGTTTGCTTTTTAACTCCCCGATGATACGCGCGGCAAAGCTAGGGCGGTGGTGTAAACTAGATCGACCACGAAACAGGGGGTTTCGAGCTGGAATAGAGACCGCGAAAGAATAGCTTGAATCTGTATGAGAGCAGTCCCAAAATGTGTGCTTGGTATCAGCTGTGTATCCGCCGTAGTACTGGCGGCGCACCGCCTGTGTCGACTGAGAGGTGGGCCCGCGCACGCACGCTGCAGCAGCAGCATAGCATCCCGCGGTGGCGTAACCTCGCATGGTAGGATATCCTATAGGGTGAGCATCAGTGCATCGTCAAAGCACTGCCAGCCGGTGATTACAGCGCAGACAGTTGCGATTTCGCGGCAGTTATGGTTGGTTTGTATGCGCGGTCGGTCGCCACAGCGAATGTGCCGCATATTATCGGCAGCGTCCAAATGGGATGTATATAGCCAGAATACATGCACCGGAACTGTGACGGCCTTTCGGCGATTACGGCTTGCGACTCGCGCACTTCCGTGTGGGGGTCGCTTTTATTTAGCCTCTGTCCTCGCGTGCTGCTCCAGCTGAGGACTTGGCTGAGCGGCTGTGTTGCAAGGCTACATTGCATTAGCCTCCAGCGACGCAGCTTAAGCTCTATCGCGTAAACACTAGTGCGTTGTTGTTCATTTTTCTCGTCGTTTTGCTGGCGACGTGGTCTTTTCCTGCCCTCGTGTGCGGAGTAATGTGGACGGAGGTTCGGGCTGAATCTTCGGAGTTTGGTATCGCTGAAAAATGGGAGGGAGGTAATGGGCGTGCGTAATTGGAAGGTTGTGGTTAGAAGCATCTGAGTTGGCTTTGGTGACCACGGAGCAGGATATCATCGACGCTTAGCGCTGCGCCGCAGTAAAGTTCTTTCCCTCTATCTCCGAGTTGTATTGCCTGAGGTGGGCTTGCTTTCTCAGAAGGATCGAGGCAGTTTAGTCACTTCAGTGATGTTTGACTAGCCAGCGTTAGTGTTATTTTCACTGCGATGGCAGTAACAGTGGCACTTGGCAAAAATGCCAGCGTTATCTGTGTGAACTCTCGGTGAATGAACCTCCGCCCTTCAGAAGCACCAGCCATCATCCTCCTTCCCACTCTACCTTTACCCGCCCACCCACCATCTGTACCCTCCAGAAGCGTCACCCACCACAAACCCACCTACCTCCACCGTCCACAAAGCCACCTGTTAGCAGGGGAACAAATACAGCCATCTGCCCTCCAAAAACGCCATCCATCAGCCACTTCCCCACCCTGCCTCCACCCACCCAGTCAAAGCATTCGTTGGAGTAAAAGCATCAAAGTAACCGTCGACGGTAAATCCAAATGGTATTGCAGCTTTTTCTCATCACTATAACCGTCCTGTTAGTCTTTCTTTCCCCCATCTCGAAGATATGTTGCTTGCAACACTGTCTATGGAAGCGTCTCAGAAATGCTACTATTTTAGCTGGATGGTTTAGTTTGGTTTATGGGGGTTTAAGGTCCCAAAGCAACTCTGGCTATGAGGGACGCCGTAGTGAAGGGCTCCGGAAATTTCGACCACCCGGGGTTCTTTAACGTGCACCGACATCGCACAGTACACGGTATTTTAGCTTGACTTTCCTCTAGCACTCGTCCTTGTCTCGACGTTATCTTCTCTGCATAGCGTCCATGTCTTTTGGTATATGTATAGTGCGCATTTTATTTTTTAACCACTCGTTATCTCCACGTTTTTCTCCGTCCGTCTCGGGGCTGTGGTTAAGAAACCTCGTGGTTGTGCCTTGTTAGCCACTGCGTGCTTCTGCCTCCACACCCCTATTGCTAACGAGCTGCGTACGTAATCTTGCCTCGTTAACCGCGCACGCGATTAGCTCTCGCGGCCGTTAGTTCTGTCTCCCGTTGAACAGCGGGCCTCCTCGGCCTTTAGCACGGCGCTTCAGTTGCGTAACGTAGTGTTTGAAGTGCCTGTGTACAGTGCACCTAGAACTGGGAGCTCCCTGTCTTCAAAGCATTGTAGTACCCTGTCCAGAATTCGCTTGTAGCGAAGAAAAAGAGGGGAGAGGAAATGGTTACCCATGCGCATGCGGGCGAGCATGTGGCGTTGGACGGGCGCATTAAGTTGCGCCATCAGTTTAGGTGCCTCGCCGACGCTGGCTTTCGTAATTGCAGCCCCGTGTCTGCCACGTATATTATGTTGCAGCTTTCGGCGAGCTCTGCGGATGTCACACGCGTAGGCGGTGAGCCCCTCCGACGTGTTTTTTTTTTTTTTCAAACTGGTGTCAAATGTGGTGCGATCCCCTCGCCGGCCTCTCTGCCTCGCGGTGTCGTCTTGCGACGTCACAGGGCAGCGCGACGTCAAGGGATCTCGCTTTGACGGAGACTCGGCCCCCTATAGTCCACTATTCGCATCTACCTGATGACTGCCTGTGAGGCGGCTGGAATCCATCTTTTTCGCAAAATTCGGCGCCCTCTGGGGAGCGAGCGAAAACTGGTCGAAAGCAAACGCATGCGGGAGACGCAAGAGCGATCCGATTCCACGTGGCGGTGTATTTGCTAGTGCGTGCTTGACAGCTGGCGCCATCTGTCGCTGGCGCCTGTCGCTAAAATCAGATGCGCATGCGTAGTAGCTGGCGGTTTGTTGTCGACCAGTGGATCTTGAGGGGCGCGCATGCGCAGAGCGGCTGTGTGGAAAAGGCGGATGGCGATTTCCAATTCCACACTCCATATAGCCGAGCTCATCTCAAAACGTCAGCACAAAGTAAGTTGTGGTGGCGGTATACGGACTGGCAGGAGCTATTACGGTGCGGTGGTGGCATACGGGGCGCAGTTCTGTCGTTTCACCGGATTTCATGACGGATCTAATGGAGTGGTTTGATGGCCTGCACTCCCGCCTTCTTGGCTGCGTGCCTGGAGAGCAGAATTTGTATGCCACTATTACACGGACACGCTGACTCTCGACATACGAGCCAAGTGACATTTGAGGCTCGGAATATATATAGAGGCTCAACCGAGTTACGCGTTGCTCCGCGGCAACGTACTTGGCGATGCCGCTTGTGCCGTCCGATTTTCTTTTGAGAACTTTAGCTGAACCTTTGATTCGTGTAACCTGACTCTGCTAGGAGTGTCGCTAGGTTGTTACGGGCATGATTTCGCCTTCAGTCATAATTCTTGCCTTTCAAGATGCGCGAGCCACTGCAGTGGCTCAGTTGTTATGGCGCTCGGCTGCTGACCCGAAAGACGCGGGTTCCATCCCGGCCGCGGCGGTCGAATTTCGATGGAGGCGATATTCTAGAGGCCCGTGTGCTGTGCGGTGTCAGTGCACGTTAAAGTACCCCAGGTGGTCCAAACTTCCGGATCCCCTCACTACGGCGTCCCTCATAGCTTTAGTCACTTTGGGACGTTAAAACCCCATAAACCATCTTTCAAGATGTGAGTCCAAGGAAATTTTGCTGCGAGCTATAAAGAATGACTAGTTGGTAATTCATATAGCGGCGTAAGATTTTTTTTTTTTTGAAAAAGCAGCGCAACGAGACAGTGACACTCAATAGGGCGCTGCTTTCTCCATTCAAACGTAGCTGCGAGTAACGCGACTTTTTTTTTTGTCTTTGTCAGCTTAAGTTTTTTTCGTCACTGTGTGTTCGCGTTGTTTTCCGTTCGCACGTTTTCTCTGTCAACTCGGTTGTCTCGCGCCTATAAATTGGGGTGGCGGCGCCGATGAAGCCTTTGAATTTGCTTTGAGGCTCACTGCTAATATCTGTAGGTCAACACTAAAGTAAGCGGGCACAAAAGCAGGAACTGCATGACCATCAGGGCAGCCATATTTGCGCAACAACATTGGCCACAGTAAATAGAAAGATCAGGCTATTGTATGTAATGCACTGCGCTGCAATATCTTAGAGCACGTATTTATACTTTTAAAATTTCGTTCCGCAATTGACGTGGTCTAGATTCCGCTCACGGGGGTGCACACGTTCGCGTCTTGAAAGCTTTTGAACGTCTCGAGAATCTATTTTCGGTGCTCCTACGAGTATCTTAGAAGAAATACAGCTCAAAAAGACGAGACGAAGATGCTTTGATGCAGCTTCTACAAGTACTGTGTAGTTTCAGCCGAATTGTGTTGAAAAACCTCGTGTGTCAACAACAGACTGGCATCCTAGTCGAATTACGTTTGGTCTGAAAGCATTTTAAACGTCCGTGTAAGAACCGAATTCTCGCTTGAACCGCGAGGTGTGTAGTAAGATTCCGATCACGCAAAAAAAAAATTTACGCACGCAGCCCATGTGACAGATTATTATTCCATTCGTATGTAGGCACGAAACTGTACGTCGTGCTATACTTACCTTTTCTGGAGAATTCGTATAAGTTTCACAGCCCTTTTTCGTATATCTCATTCGTTCTGCAAATTCTGTGCTGTTCTGGGAACGCTCTACCGTGAGCAGGAAATAAAAATGAAAGAAACCAGGAAATCTGGCGTGAAGCGCTGTATGAATTGACGGAATACTGCAAACGAAAGACGTCGGGGGAAATAACTGAAGCCATAAGGGCTATACTGTACAGAAATCCGCTCGGCTTTTCGCCATCTACAAACTACTATAGTAGGATACAGCTTAAGAAAACGGCTATTAATTAACACTGGGCCACACGGTACCAGGCGCCCTGTGTTACTCCGCTAGCAAGTCACAACAGTAAACGCAGTTAGCATTTTAAGTGTTTGACTTTATTAAACAAAGCAGGTTTCAGAATTCTAAAGCTTATCATTTTTTTCCTTCTGATTAGCTTCTTGCTTAAGTAACAAGGAAAGCTCTAACAACGGGCTACTTTTTATCGTGGAAGAATTCCTGTGCGGCGCTGCTGAATTTGGACAGAGCTTCACCGCAGAGAGAGAGACCATGGTGGAAGAACAAGATGTTCTTCGACCGTGATAGACTGGCAAGACTGCCGGGCCGCCTGTGAACAGTGGACAACTCTATTTATAGATCTTCAGATGCTGCGCCGCTTCACTGGACTGGGGGAAACAGCGTTACCGTGCGTCCATTCCAAGCATATTGCGAGCGTCTCTCGCCGGAATTCCTGCACCGGAGCCAGTCGTCCGCGCTTGCTTGCACCGGAGGTAATTGTGCTCTAATTGCTGCGCTCTGGAACGCGGGGCGCACTTGCAGTCAGGAGCGCGGCTCTGCTGGCAACGGGGAAGGGAGTCAAAGCAAGGTTGAATGGCCACTCGTGCATATACGAAGGCACGCGCGCGGAGCGTCTTTAAAAGAGCCTGCTTTGTTTTGTTGCCTGCGTCGGCAATCAACCGTGCACACGCGTCGGCCTTGGCAGCCGCTGCCGTCACGCAGGAATTTCGTCGTTGTTCATTCGTTCCCTTTGGCTTCCCTCTTGGACATCACTCTGCAAGGAGCCGGGACAGGAAGCTGAAGTGGAAGAAAAATTACCCGGACTTGTCGCCCATTTTCGGACCTCGGCGAGAGCTGTGTCGCGAGGCCCTCGCCTCCCCCCCCCCTCTTCCATATGCAAGAGCGCCTACTCTTGAATCCGCATGCTCCTGAAAGTCCTTATGCTCCTGAAAGTCCGCGTGCTCCTGAAAGTCCGCATGCTCCTGAAAGTCCGCGTGCTCCTGAAAGTCCGCGTGCTCCTGAAAGTCCGCGTGCTCCTGAAAGTCCGCGTGGTCCTGAAAGTCCGCGTGGTCCTGAAAGTCCGCGTGGTCCTGAAAGTCCGTGTGGTCCTGAAAGTCCGCACGCTCCTGAAACTCTAACGAAAATATATATCACCGGTAGTCCTGTCGGCAGGGCGATGCTGCGAACTCTACAGCCGCTCGACACTTCCAGCTATCTGCGCAGCGATAGCGTCGTTGTTGTGATGGGGCATTAGAGGCCCGACCTTGGCATCGTATCCACGCATTGTTTTTTCGTCGTGGATATTTTTTTACCGCTGCCGCTGTCTTTTGCCGACACCGATCGGTATTTTTCGTGCCTCATTGTGGACGACCTGTTTCCCTCTCCTCTGGCCTCCTTCCTGGCGATAGCATTGTTACCGTCTGTCTTGTATCGCTGCCGCAAGTGCGCGAAAAAAATGTCATTAAATTCATCTTGTCAGTCAGGTTTTAATGCTATTGTTGAGGTGCTGTACGTGGAGTGTTGTTTATTGCGGCGTGAATGTGCGCAGATCGCAGTGGCCGAAGCAAGTACCTCTATAGCTTTTCGAGGCTCTGTCTTCCTCCGTCCTTTTTCTGTAACATTTACTTACACTGCGTGCGTGTGTGTGACCCGCCGCGGTGTAGGTCAGTGGCTGCGGCGCTCGGCTACTGAGCGCGAGGTCGCGGGATCGAATCCCGAGCCGCGGCTGACGCATTTCCATGAAAGACGACGTATACGTTTCGGAGCCCGTACACTGGTTCTTGGCCGTATTTCATCATCGCATTTCATCAGCCGCAGCGGTGGCTGAGTGGTTATGGCGTTCGGCTGCTGACCCGAAAGACGCGGGTTCGATCCCGGCCGCAGCGGTTGAATTTCGATGGAGGCGAAATTCCAGAGGCCCGTGTACTGTGCATGTCAGTGCAGGTTAAAGAACCCCAAGTGGTCGAAATTTCCGGAGCCCTTCACTATACGGCGTCCCTCATAGCCTGAGTCGCTTTGGGACGTTAAAAACCTCATAAACCAAACCTATCTGGTGGTCATGGAAACCCGTACGGGCTCCGAAAAGTCTTTAATCATTGTTTGACGTAGTCGGGGACTAAATCTTTGTTTCACCAGACCAATTTTCATCGAACCCTTCACTACGTATGTGACAAGACGCCCGCCTGCCGAGCGATGTCACTGCACGGTAAAAACACCCTACACTCTAAACAGAAAGGAGTAAGAAGGGAGTATAAGCTATCCGCATCTCACTCCCTTTTTGCTGCCGTATAGGCGTATTCGTGTTTGGAGTGCGGCTGGTAGAAACTAACCCGGCGGTCTTTCACTGCGACGTCTGGCTCACAGTCCGCATGCTGTACTTCGGGACATTATACGTTTTTAGCGTACCGAAGACGTACTACCGGAGACGTATACCGCTTTACCGTACGCCGGCTGCGCATGCGCAGTGGCTCCCCCTCACGCCAACAATGTCTTTGCGCATGCGCGAGAGGGGTCCGGTAAACCGGTATAAGTCTCCGGTAGTACGTCTTCGGTACGCTGAAAACGTACATTAAACCCCGCATGACGTGTAATCTTTCTGGTCTTCCCAGTTGGGCGCAGTAGAACAGGAGGCGGATGAGCGGGACGCTTTTATCAAGCTTGCTGCTGCGAACATACTACATGGGCCGCTGCTGATATCTCGCGTGTTTGCGCCGCTCCGGCGTCGTGAAAACTTGGCGGCTCGTGCAGGTGGCAGTGCGCGACCCGCGTGACTGCGCTCACACGGCACGTAATGGCACGGTGATAGCCTTGTGTGTGTACACAGGCGGCGCTTTTGCAGAAGAAAAACACGCTGTATAGCGCAGACGCATGCAGGGAGCACGACGCGCTCTCATTTCGCGCCCAGATAACGGCACACATGCTTTTCTCCTGCAGAGGAATCTGGCGTGAAGCAAAAAACAACAACAAAAGGAAAGTTGTTTTTTTTGGGGGGGGGGGGGGGGGGAATGAAGACAAAGGAATAGTAGTGAGCGAGCCTTGAGCAGGTTTCGTTCCACCTTTAGCAGAAGATACGGTGCGATGTTGGCGATAAGATGTGCTGCTTGGGCTATGCGGCTAATTTCTGTTGGCTCGGGGTGGCACTGAGCTCGGGAGACGGGAGGTCAAAGAAGTGTGAACTGTCACGGGACGCTGGACTGTCACGGGACGCTGTACGGGACAGTTTCAAAGCGTAGTCGTATTCAGCGCATCCCACCGATCACGGGGCGCGCTGCTCACGACGTGATAAGGCAACGTGACCTATACTCAGTCGGGTATCATCGACGACACTGCAAACGCACCGCGAAAAAGTCCCCGAAGCCAATGGCGTCGACCTACTGCAAGACGTCACGACTACGGGTCGATGCTATTGGTTGAGAGGGGGGGGGGGGGCGGTCTCTGAGGTGCAGCATAGTGTCAGGCGAGACACGGAGTGCATCGTGCAGCGGAAAGTTTCTTGTATTCGACTGTTCGTCGTGGCTCCAAGGAAGCAGCCATGGATGGCGAGTGTGGAGACAAGTGGACCTTTCATTTGCTGCCCCCTCACCCCCCCACCCCACCCCTTTTCTTTATTGCGACTGACCTTTCGTGTATTCGAGCGTTCGTTACCTGTGCACGGCTCTCATTCAGGACCTGAATTTTGATTCTATTCCAGTTCCATTTCTTTTATGTTCTATTTTATTCCTTCTCGCCCTTGATAATTGGCCGAAACGACACCACTCCACTGCTATCGCCGAGTTAATTGCGGCGGTTGCATCTCTCTAGCTCGTACTGCAGACAAGTTCAGGCACCCTGCATGTAGGCCCTGAAAGAGCAAGTCTTGGGTACGCTCTAAAGGTTACGTGCAATGCGTTAAGTATAAGTGGCATGTGCTCCCGGCTATAGCCAAGCCCTCGATCGCTCCCGTCATTCCAACTGTGCAGTCAAGTAAGCTGCATAAGGCTATCTTGACAGCTAGCGCCACCTCCGTGTGGAGCGCAGTCGCCATGAGCGGTTGGTCAGCCACTGTCAACACGTTGGCAATGCCTCTGTGGCTCCTGGCCGTATACGTATACAAGTACTCGTCTTCGTACGTTTACGAAACCTGACTTTGCCGAGGAATGTTAATTTCTTTAGCGCGCATTGCACGTCGCTTGAGGTTTAACGGCGCGCTGTGCGATTCGCGCACTCGTAATTAGGCTGCATATACAGCGTGAACTCTTTAATTGGAAGTCTAATTTGAATTCCCGGCTCATTCGATGCGACGCCATGAGGTCGAAGTGCGCAAAATTCGATCAAATCTTCGGTCACCCTCGGGGTGGAACATTTTCGAGAGTCGGCTGTACGTATCTTTCTCGGGCTGCGGGCAGCTCACAAAAAAAACAGCGGTGAAATTAAGATTTTTCGCTGATATCCGAATTTCGTAAACTTTTCACTGCGGTTGCGCAAACTTGTGTGGCTGGACATGACGGTATATACGTTCGGCGAGAAGTTACTGCGCGCCTTATAGGTCATGCCGAGACCCACTCTTGACAGCGAGGCCTGTTACGAAGTCGCGGTGACATTCCCAGGACGCGTTATTAGCATAGTGATTCGAAAGTATACATATGCGAGCTGAGCGCGAAGAAATTTGAGGAACAAGATGCTTGCCTGCCTGAAGGATCCATTGTTGTCTACGTAGACGCAAGCATCTAAGCCTGCGAAGCAACAACAGCAATCTACTGCCTGTGCAGACCTGCCCTGAATCAAACCTCTCGGTTTTAGCTTACGGAACACCCTACGTCCTTTTGTGCTGAGCTCGTTGCAGTTCAAGAAGCACTCTGCTCCGTGGCCGCCACAACTATGCTCCCTGCGGCCCGCGTTGTCATCCGCACTGACGCCCTTCAAGTAGTCCGGTTGCTACGACGTGTTAGCCGCTGTCCCACGATATGTCAGGACATCCACCGGCTCGCGGCACGCATCCCGCAGCCGGTACGTATTGAGTGGGTCCCACGGGATCTGCTGACCTCTCAAAGCCAGGCAGATTTAGCGACCCGCCTCGCGACTCCAGGCTCATCATTGCCTCGGCTCCTTCATTTGGACAACTTTACCCTCCTTTCATCAAGAAAGGAACTCCTCCGGCGCCGCACACGTGCTCTCATCCCTCCGTGTGCGGTAACCCTCCCCCGCGGTCTTACCCGTGCAGAGGAGGTTGCGCTTAGGAGGATCCGGGTCGGGGTTGCCCTCACACCTGCCGTCATTCGGAAGTGGCCTCAGTACCGAGATTTCTTTCCTCGGCCGGGGTGTCCGACATGTAAACGCGAGGACATTGAAGCCGACATCCACCACTCGCTGTGGGACTGCCCTGCTCTCAAGCCTACAAGGATCTGGCACCTGAAGGCAGCGGGTCTTTCACCAAGCAACCCTGCTTCATATATTGCCTTGACGCAGGGACCATACCATCGCGGGACTTCATAAAATCAGCTAGCCTTTTTCCATTAATTTAATCATTACTTCATCTTTCATCACACCTTCGCCCATCATTGATGCCTTGAGGCAATAAATCTCGCTTATAAAAAAGATTTCGAGCGCTTTTCGTTCACACACCTAACGCGTCGTGCGAGGCTATCGTGGAAGCGTGAACTGAGGTTTTGAGAGTCCTCCAGCATTTGACGGTGTCAATAATTTAAAAAAAACTCACAGGACGGTTACGACTGTGTAGCGCGAGATTCAGCGACAGCTGTTTAGGAGTTTAGTTTTGGGGATGTATTCCTGGCGCACTGGTGTAGTGGTCAAGTGATGCACCCCTGCACTGGCTGACGGCTGTTGCAAATGGAGCGCCCCGTGGGCTTATGCGACCCAGGTTGACCGGCCCAACCGGTGGGTGCTAGCGCACCCATCGGTTACGCCGCCGACGGCGGACGACTACAACGCGCAAGCCAAGGACGGGCGCCTAACAGCCATCGCTGTAAAACATGGCGACGAAACATAGTCCCACAGTTTGAATTGTATAGAAATGAGATCGCGCGCGTCTATCCCGACCGCTACTCCAATGCGTGTAAGCTTTGCAACGAACCCGCAAACCTAACCCACATTCTGTGGGCATGTGCGCAAATATCAACCCCATACGCTGTGATACCCACGCCATGGAGAAGTGGGAGGCACTGATTCGCAGCTCTAGCCCTGCTGATCAGGCGGCGGTAGTGGCGTGAGCCGCGGGGCTGAAGGGCTCCTGGCCTTCTGATTCACCGTCGTTTCTACATTTTAACTGCAAATAATTGTCTTCCTCAGATCAATCAATCAATCGACGCGTGCGTTATTTCATATACTTACCGCGCGAAACTGACGACGTTAACTCAGTGAGGAAGTGCGGCTCTAGGCACAAAATCGCATGGGGGAGTGATTAGGCTGTTGACGCAGCGAGATATGCAAGCAAAAAAACGTCTTTCCATCTTTATTGAACTTTGGCCAGTGACCAGTACTCCTCATCACGTAATTCATGTTGTCCCTTTTTTGTCGCTCCATTTCTTTCCTCGCTGTGCGATGTCAGTGCGCGTTAAATATCCCCAGGCGGTCTAACTTAATCCGGAGCCCTCCACTACAATGCCGCTCATAGCCGATGTGTCGCTTCGAAGCGTTGAACCCCGCAATCACAATTGTTTTACCCCCGTGTCCTTCCTTCCTTCCTTCCTCTTCCTGCTCCTCCTCCTGTGATATATCAAGGTAGAAATTATTCCGGAGCCCTCCACTACGTTACCTCTTTCTTCTTTCACTCCCTCCTTTATCCCTTCCCTTACGGCGCGGCGACAAATACTGCGACGTTTCCTTTCCGGGAAAAAAAAAAAAACTTTTCAGCGTTTCTTTCAACCAAGCCGCATGCTGGGCACGTTCATTGACTCTTGTTTTGAACGCGCTGACGAGTGGATGCGCGCGAAAGGGACGGCCGTCTCTCGGCTTGATTGTTTCTTGTGCACGCGACAAGTGGCGCAATGCGCCGAGCCACACCATGTGAGCGACTTCCGGCCGTGTACTGCTCACTGCTGCGATCGCCGCGACGCCAACTGCGTGCTCACATTTTCTTTTTTCAATGCCCGCCGAGAGCGCGGTTTCGCCTTCGCATCGCTCCGTTTCGACGTCGCTTCCGCGTTGGCTGTTGACTGTCACGGGGGCGCTCATCGTGCCGGTCCCAACGATTTATGGGCACGTATACCCCTTTCGGCGTTGACATATGCCCGTCGTCTCTGCATAGCAAGAAGGCATTCTGCGGAGTAGTCTTTGCCTTTGGAATACTGTCGTTCGATCAGCCATTCATGGCATACGCTTCCCATTTTTTTTTATCACTCTGCGGATGTTAAAGGGGCCGCCAAACGCTCCTCTATGACGGCACCTGTTCATCATCCTTTCTGTCTTTCTTTTTTTTGTTTTGTACGCTGGATTTCTCCTCCCGTCACTTCTCGCGCGTTGGATGATGCCACATCTTAGCACGCTTACCCTCGTTCGAACCCGACTGCGGCTGCCGCGTTTCGAAGGAGGCGAAGCGCAAAAGGCGCCCGTGTGCTGTTTGCGATGTCAGTGCACGTTAGTATGTCCAGGTGGTCGAAATTATTAATAATAATAATTGGTTTTTGGGGAAAGGAAATGGCGCAGTATCTCTCATATATCTTTGGACACCTGAACCGCGCCGTAAGGGAAGGGATAAAGGAGGGAGTGAAAGAAGAAAGGAAGAGAGAGGTGCCGTAGTGGAGGGCTCCGGAATAATTTCGACCACCTGGGGATCTTTAACGTGCACTGACATCGCACAGCACACGGCCGCCTTAGCGTTTTGCCTCCATAAAAACGCAGCCGCCGCGGTCGGGTTCGAACCCGGGAACTCCGGATCAGTAGTCGAGCGCCCTAACCACTGAGCCACCGCGGCAGGGCCACGAAATTATTCCGGGGACCTCCACTGCAGCACCTCTTTCTCTCTTCCTTCATTCGTTACCTCAAGGCGCGGTTGACGTGTCCACCGACACTGCGACTGTTGCTCCCCCAAATGATTTCCTCACAAAAACAAAACAAGCTGCTACGTCGGCGCCTGACCACGACCCAGCCGTGCACGTGAACGCACAGAGCAGCATGTGCAGCGTTTGACATGTGCTCATTCTTTCATCATCTTCGACGAATCGCTAGTGCACAATGAACCAGGCCTGTAGCGGCAGTAATGTTTTGACAGTGATCGAAAACCGGTCTGACGCAGCCTTTGCGCGGGCGTCGGGCAGTGATTGGCGGGATAGAAACTAATCGCGTGCTTCTCTCGGTCAGCTCTTTAATGCTTTCGAGTATTCGCAAATTCACGATACGAAAGTTTGTTCGAATTAAGCGGAGTTAGAAATAACGGCTTTCCCCGTTGCGCAAGGTGGAACCGCATTGGAGATGTGGAAGCACGCCCTTGTGTATCTTTTCGCGCTAATTCTCAGTTGGGAGTATGTCATTAAAGGCAGGTGGTGGATACTCTCGGGCTTTCGAATTACCGGGAGGTGGTGTCTAATCGAAATGCGTACTATTTTGAGACGGGACCGAATCGGCGGTTCGAGTAAATCCCACCGCGTGTGCTTGCGTGAAGAGAGAAATTTAGAGATGGCTTCCCCCCACGTCACGGAAATCAGTTTTGACTATAGCTTCTGCACCTTACTTGTTTGTGTGTGCGTAGTCTAATTTGCGCTTCCTGCAATGCCAGATGCCTCACAGTACTTAAGTTAAATATGGTCAGGTGGTCGAAGTTATTCGGAACCCTCCACTACGGCACCTCTTTCTTCCTCTCTTCTTTCACTACGTCCTTTATCCCATCCGTTACGGCGCGGTTCCGGTGTCCGCCGAGATGCTGAGATGGATACTGGCGCTCGGCTGCTGGCCCGGAAGACTTGCGGGTCCGATCCCGGACGCGGGTGTCGAATGTGGATGGACGGCGAAGCTCTAGAACGGCACCCAGTGTGCCCATGTCGGCGATGTCAGTGCACGTAAAAGAACCCCAGGTGGTCGAAATTCTTCCGGGGCCCTCCACTATGGCGGCACCTCATAGCCTGAGTCGCTTTGGGACGTCTAACACTCCCATAAACCAAACCAGCAAACCTTCCGTTACGGCGCGGTTCAGGTGTCCGCCGAGATGTGAGACAGATACTGCGTCATTTCCTTTCCCAAAAAACAAAAAAAATACTTTTGGCTCCAATCCTCGCTGTGAATGTGGTTGGACCGCGAAGCTGTAAAACGACACCCAGTTACCCATTGCGACGTCACTTCAAAATTCACGCACGTGGCTCTACAAAGAGTGAAACCAGAGACACGTGAAATGTACTTGAGCTGTATGCAGTATGCCTGATTTCAAAGGAGATATGCTGTCTGCATTCAGTTTTTAGCCTTACTGCATGCTGCATCGCCGGCGCTATGTGCAGTGGGGCGTTATTTAATTGTGCACGGATTTCCTCGGGTTTCCTACGGATATAAACGCCTGGCGCACGGGAGCGTGCGATTGCAGCTGTCTACTTTCCGTGGAGCAACAGCAGCGGGCGCAGTATCGACGGTGTGACGTTCTCGTCGAGGACGTGAATGGGGAGAGGATGAGTCTCTCGCCTCTGTGTGACAGCTACGACTGCTTCTGTCACGTGACTGCGCCGTGTCTGTCCTCCGGCGAGCTGTGTTGTTAACTGCGGTGTGTTCGTTCACCGGCACTTCTTGCTGCTGCTGCGGCTCGTGGCTCGCGCCGTGCGTTTTGCAGCCTGTATGGGCACAAACATACGGTTCGAAAATACTTGTCGCGACTGGAGCCACGGAGTAGGTCGTGCCACGAGCTGTGCGCGACGCGTGTTTACACGAACTATACCTAGTGCAGAATACTTTCGTTTCAAACTTCATCCCCTGAATGCTCGGCTGCCGCTGTTCACTTGCCGGCGCGTTGTCGAGGCATGTAACGTCCCTGTTCGGAAGGTTGTTCTACCGGAGACAGGGTCCTTATGCTCTGGCGAGCCGAGCGGCCGGCTTGCCTCTACTGTACTGCGCTCGCTGCATTGTCGCGCACTGCCGCCGGCGTCTGCTGTTACCACGTCTGCCCAGGGTCGGATCCATGGCGCCGCGTAAAAGCCGTGAGGAACGATTGTGATGCCTATGTTTATCGTGCGCGTGTGTGTGTTCTTTTGCGAGTTTGACAGCAGTTTGCATTTCCCCGCTCCTGTGCTGTCACGAGTGATTGATTACCTGTCGAGTGCGATCGTTCGTCACCCGTGGGCCGGACTCGCGCGCACACCCTGTAGTTCAATTGCTAGTCCAATGCTCCTGGGGCGATCCCCCAAAGGCGGTGTAGGCTTGGCATAAGGGAGTAATTACTAGTTAGCCATCCCACCAAGCGCAGCGATTTGGCTGCGAAAGAAAGCTGTACAGCTGCCACAAGAACTTCGTATTTGAAGAAAAATCAGTCCTTGTCCAGGGTTCGAACCCGGGACCACCGTCTGTCCAGGGCAGTCGTTCTACTGACCAAGCTAACCAGGACAGCTAGCCGATGGTAGGGCTAGAGCGAATTGATCAGTGACTCAGAGCGTGAACATGTTATGCCAGTGGTTGGCGGAGCGACTGCCCCGGATAAGCGGTGGTCCCGGGTTCGAACCCCGGACCAGGACGATTTTTTCTTTACGTATGAACGCCGTACAGGTTTCCTCTGCAACCGCACGGCTGCGCTTGGGCGGATGGCGAACGAGTAATTACTCCCTTATTTTAATTAAATGCATAGATATTTGCACACACTGGCCGTGTGTGACCGTTGGAAGTGCGATCCCCGTTCACGTTCGCTGCTTACTGTTCTTTGGTCTTGCTGCGCGCGATGCCTGTCACAAGTGCACCTGTCTCCCGGCCTTTCAAAGCGTTATCAACGTTGCTTTTTTTTTTGGACCAGACTTGCTTGCTTGTAGTTGCAATTATCGTGTGACGAATGTGTTACCCGAGTTGTCAGTAGCGTTGTCGCTTTCTCCCATGCCGGCCTGCGATGATATGTCCCGATCTGGTGGATGTCTCGATGTTCCGAGTTCGTGATCTGCACTGACGTTAAGGAAGTGTTAGTTTTCAACGGTAGTAGCAGCTATATCGTTCTTCGAATACATTGTACTCGACGATCGTCCCGTGCTGCGTGAGGGACGCTCTCATAGTTATGTGTCGTAATATGTCGTAAACGAAACTTCTGCCAGCGAGGATATTTCCCAGGTGGGTCCCAGCTAGGAGGGGGGGGTCGAGTGTGTGGTGCCACCTGGGGTCATCAGACCGAGGTGGATGCACTCGTGAGGGCCGGCGTTGAGAGGTGTCGCCTCTCTGTGTCGGGAGAGGGCGACACGCGTCGATAGTTTTGTTCAGCCAGCTCATTCTCCCGTTTCGACCTTGCTGGCCTCGTTGCAGGAAAATGCAGAAAGCAGGGACCACCACCCATGAAGGACGGCGTGGACTACGTCAACCCCAGGGAGGAAGACCAGATGGTGAGCTCCACTGTCGATTGTTTTTTGTTGTTGTTGTTCTTCAGACCAGCTAAAGGCTGTGCTCTGCTGTAAACGCATGTTCCTTTCGTTTTCTGTTTTTCCCTCGGCACGCACTTTTCTACGGCATCTGGCCTCTCTCTTTCCTCGCGGCCTCCGTCGCGGTGTCGATCAACTCGATCCCACCAGACACGTGTGCTGAGCGCGCAGATAACGCGTGTGTAACGTCGCCGGCCGCAATCACGAATGCTTTCCGGGCGACGTCGAGAATGTGTGGCCTGCGTTTTGTAGCGGTATATTAGCTTCCTTGGGAAGTTCGTATCTAAACTGCATCGTCGCATGTGCTGTCGCGGAGAAAGCTGGCTCCGCTGATGCCCTCAGGCAGCGTTGCCCTGACTGTCCTGAGCGGCTAGCTAGCTAGGGGCCCGTTGACCTCGCTGTCCACAGTGTTGCCATCTTCATTAATGCTGTCCAGTTAAGCCGATAGGGCCTACATGTGAAAAAAAGTAAGATACGGAGGGTACTTAGGGCTACTTACGTGTTTTAAATGGGAAAGGGGTCTGCTACCACCTCCCTTCGGCGTGGAATAGTTCCAAGTCCGAGGAATTCAAGATGGCGGCCTCCATAGTAAATCGATATAGCAACCCAATTGGCGCTATATTCACTTATAAATCCAAGATGTCGGCCAATAATGGCAGTTAATTGATGACGTTATTAATTAATCCAAGATGGCGGCTTCTTAGGCCGCCACGTGACTATGACGTCATAATCCAAGATGGCGGTGAAATTCGGGTGCCATTGATGACGTCAAAATCCAATGTGGCGGACAGAAGTGAAACCGCGTGATTATGACGTCATTTAAATTCTAGTAAACCAAACAGCTCGTTACTTCAACGTCTTCCAGACGGTAGCGGCAAATTTTTGAAGCGAAAAGCTTCACTGCGCTAGTCGACACCGCGCGAGCCGGCGTATGTCGGAGCACGAGTGACGTCACGCACGGCGCATGTGGCTGCCGCCGACTCCGTCGCCTCACCTTTCGCCGTTGCCGC
Organism: Amblyomma americanum; assembly: GCA_030143305.2. Taxonomy (NCBI): domain Eukaryota; kingdom Metazoa; phylum Arthropoda; class Arachnida; order Ixodida; family Ixodidae; genus Amblyomma; species Amblyomma americanum. The sequence continues at coordinate 3,300 of JARKHS020009258.1, read as the reverse complement.
GCGTGACGTCACGCGCGGCGCAGGTGGGCACCGCCGCGGGCTATGCGTCATCGTTTGACGCTCGCCGCAAGCGCGTGTTTATCGCGGAGGCCGACTATATAACCGCTTGCCAGAGAATAGGCGTGCGCATTCAACATGGAAGGAGAAGAGAGTGATACTACCGATACAGAAGTGCTACCACGGGAGTTGGCTGAAAAGGAGCGAAGAAGTGAAAGGCTGAAAGCTCAACGAGCGTCCGAGACACCCGAACAACGAGAAGAACGTCTCGCTAAACGACGCAGCAAAGCATAACCATAAGCTAAACCATAAGCATCACCGAACCTTTTCGCTTCGAGATATCCAGGCTTATAAACTTAGCTAAGCCCCAGCCAATTTTTTTTTCTCCTTTTGCCTCTTCGTCCCGTTCTTCCAGCTCTCGTGCGTTCTTTTTTCACTGCGGCGCTGGTAGACGCATATCTGTGCTTGCGTCAAAGCCTCGACCTGCGTGCGATAAGTGCGGGCCTAACGACTACGTTGTCCATGCCTTCGTTGAGTGCGATGGACACGAAAGCGATATAGGTGAGCTTGTTTTCCGGAAGCGAGCAAGAATTCTTCTCTGCACCCGATTCACCGATTCTATTGGCCTGGAATTGTGAATTCCGTCTTCTACGTTCAAAATTTTTTTAGTCATTCGTTTTGCTTCCTTTTTTTTAATATTTTCCCATTTCGCACCACTTACCATAAATTTCCGCGTACTCTGGAGGCCATGCTATGTCAGTTTCTGGAGCTGTTCGGCCTTGTAATATCCTCATCATCAACCTAAGTCCACTGCATGCAGGACAAAGGCCTGTCCCATGTCTCTCCAATTAACCCTGTCCTTTGCAAGCTGCGGCCACCGCATCTGCGCAGACTTCTTATCACATCGTCCCACCTAACATTCTGCCGCCCCTGCTACGCTTGCCTTCTCTTGGAATCCACTCCGTTACCCTGAAGGACCAGCGGTCGTCAATTGCCTTCGCAGTACATGCCCTGAACCAAGCCCGTTTCTTCTTGATTTCGACTGGGCCCAATGTGTCGCTAACCGACGTTTGATCCCTGACCCACTCGGCCCTCTTCCTGTCCCTTTTAACGCATGCGCTTCCGAAAATAGACACCATAAATCATTATTTACCCGCCGCGGTGGCTCAGTGGTTAGGGCGCTCGACTACTGATCCGGAGTTCCCGGGTTCGAACCCGACCGCGGCGGCTGCGTTTTTATGGAGGAAAAACGCTAAGGCGCCCGTGTGCTGTGCGATGTCAGTGCACGTTAAAGATCCCCAGGTGGTCGAAATTATTCCGGAGCCCTCCACTACGGCACCTCTCTCTTCCTTTCTTCTTTCACTCCCTCCTTTATCCCTTCCCTTACGGCGCGGTTCAGGTGTCCAACGATATATGAGACAGATACTGCGCCATTTCCTTTCCCCCAAAAACCAATTATTATTATTATTATTATTATTATTATTATTATTATTATTATTATTATTATTATTATTATTATTATTATTATTATTATTATTATTATTATCTAGTGAGCCGGCAGCGTCGCCCCATTCGTCCACAATCGGGCTCGCGGAGGTTCATCCACGTTTGCTTAATTGCGCTCCCGATCCGGCCAAAAAACAACGTACGCATAGCGCTGTGTATTTCCGCGACGGTCGACTATTGAAGGGCGCGCTTGCGCACTGGCGTCAGCGAGCGCGGAAACACGGATGAAAAAAAAAACAAAGAAAATTCGCGTGAGTGCACCATCCGTGCAACACGGCTTGCGTGTAATTCCGCTTGCGTGCGCGTTATTCGGGACCAGCTAGCCGCGGCGCGTTCTCGCAGCGATGTTTGTGTCGCGGTGCTGTTCCTCTCCGCAGCGCATCTGGGCGCAACAAGTCGCGCATTTCGCTATAATAGTAGCGCTTGTCGGCTCTGGAACAGTTCCAGCATGCGGCCTCTAGGCCGCGCTGTGCGCGTTTGCGCGCGCGCTTTGTACGCGGCTGAGTCGCGTCTGGCATAACGTACCACTTCCCGTGCACTGCAGACGAGCGGTACGGTTGTATCGGCAAAAAAACTAAAAGAGAAGAAAGCGGACAACGCGCGATGAACCGAAATCGCTGGCGTGTGCAGAAGGGAAGAAATGCGCGCATAAATTTATGTAAAATCGTGTAAGATTTGCACGTCAGCCCCGTCCTGCATTCCATGTGGACTGGTAGGGCTGGAATGTATGTGCACCTTTGGCAGTAGGAGTTGTGTCAAAAAAAAAATCGAAAAGATTTCTTAGACACGCTTCAATGGATATTGCATAAAGGGTTAACTGGCTACGGATTGAGAAATAACGTTATAATGCGAGCCATCGCGTTAAACGGATATGCGGCTACAATATCGAGAAGTACTTAAGGAGGCATTCAGGTAGTGCATCAAGCGTCGTAGCGGTCTGGGCATTGGGAAGTGGTCGAATAGCTCGGGATGCCGTGGTTGCGCCCGCACAGATGCGGTGCGATTAGCACTGTACTCGCGGTGGCCAGCCACGCGACAAAAATAAAAAATGGCTTTTGTGGAAAGGAATTAACACGGTAACTGCATTGCTTCTCGGTGGACACCTCAAGCACGCAGTAAGGGAAGGGGGAAGGCTAGAGTGAAGGAAAAAAGGGCTGCCGTAGTGGAGGGCTCCGGAATAATCCACCTGGTGATCTTTAACGTGCACTGACGTCGCACAGCACACGGGTGCCTTTTGCGTTTCGCCTCCATTGAAACGCGGCTGCCGCTGCCGGGTTCGAATCCAGGTGCTCCGGCTCAGCAGCCCGAGCGCCCTAACTGCTGAGCCACCGCGGCGGGTCTTTCAGTGCGTAGATCCCCTTTGCGCGTTGTACGCAGCTGTCGCAGGTTCGCGAGTTCCTGCTTGAGCAGCTGCAGCGTCACTCGTCGGAAAGGGGACGCCCATCACGGCGTGCCCGTGTAGTTCGCGCGGTTCATGTGGGGCGGTTGTGATGCCACTATCGAGGAAGCAACGTCGTTTCCCGCGGTTATGGGTGGTGCTGTAGGGCTGAGGGGTGTTTTGTCGACTGTTCCTACTGGGTCGTAGTTCCGGGTATACCGGGTAAAATTGAAAAAAAAATGAAAAAAAAGTCTGATTTGGGGAAACAAAATGCGCACTGTCATCCAAGTCGGCCGGTGGGAGGGTTGTGTCGTCTGGGAGTGGGCCTTTCGTGGGCTAGGAGATTGGCTATCGCTGTCATACACCCCCCCCCCCCCCCCCCCCCCGAGTGTCTCCCACTTAATTGCTCACCGCCGCCA
>JARKHS020009257.1:0-30850 GCA_030143305.2 Amblyomma americanum | reverse complement strand
CACGATGGAGAAGTTAAAAGTGCAGGAGGTGCTCAAAATTTGCCAGGAGCTCGGGATTTCGCGACGTTCTGCGGAAACAGAAAAGAAATTGTCGAGGTTATGTGGCAGGAGGAGGCGACTACTAAGGAGGTCGACGAGGCTTGGGAAACGATTGTTGGACGCAAAGAAGAGCAGAAAAGACGGGAGTTGTGCGAGCAGAATGAAAAAGAAGAGCTTCGGTTGGCTCAAGAGAGACGGGAGTGTGTGAGCAGAAAGAAAAAGACGAGCTTCGGTCGGCTCAAGGAAGACGGGAGTTGTGCGAGCAGAAAGAAAAAGAAGAGCTTCGGTTGGCTCAAGAAAGGCGGGAGTTGTGCGAGCAGAAAGAAAAAGAAGAGCTTCAGTAGGCTCAAGAAAGAAGGGTGTCGTTCGAGCAGGAAGAAAAAGAAGAGCTTCGGTTGGCTCAAGAGAGACGGGAAGTCCGTGAGGCAGAGGAAACAGCGAGAGAACATGCTCGAAAAATGAAGGAGCTCGAAATCGCGTCGAACGGAGGGAATATGGCGCGTATTAGCCCTGTAGCTTCGGTAGAGGAGCAAGGGAGGCAGAGATTGCAGGATCTCGTCTCACCATACCGCGTGGGAGGCGATATTGCACTCTTTTTTGGTAAATTTCGAACGCGCATGAGGGAAGGTGCACATCGACAAGAGCGCTTCGTCGGTGAAGTGACTTCCTCTCCTTCCGTGCGAGGCGGCCGAAGTGGTGGCTCTCCTCTCACGGGAAGAGTGTGATGACTACAAGAAGGTAAAGAGCGCACTGCTTAGAAAGTACCGGCGTTCTGCTGAAGCCTTTAGGCAGCGATTCAGGCAGGCAAAGAAAGGCGGAGAGTCGCATACTGCCTTCTCGTACCGGCTTAAAGTCAACTTAAACGATTGGCTTAAGACCGCTGAGGGGCACGGAGGTCATGACAAGATACTGGAGTGCATCGCACTAGAGAAGTACTATAGCGCGATTCCAGAAGATCTGAGATAATGGCTGCAAGATAGGCTAACAGATATAGACCTAGACAAAACGGCACAGCTCGCAGACGAGCATTGCGTTCGCCGAAACCTCCAAAGCAAGGCAGGGTACGATAACCGGTTAGAAAACGGAGAAACCTATTTAAAGAGAATCCCCGACCAAAGGGTGCCACCAGCACGCCGGGATCACCGAGCAGAGGATGCGGGATCAAAAGGAGGAGGTAGCGAAATAAAGATTGAGTCACCCAAATCTGCCGATTCGCCGAAACAGCAGGCACCTGGAGCTCGCGCGTTTGAAGCGCAAAAGCCCATTGTCTGCTATAATTGCAACAACGACAGTCACATCTCATTGAACTGCAAACAGCAAAAGATGGCGTTCGCGTGCATGCGAGAGTCGGAGGAAAACCTTAAATTGCTGGAGCCATACATGCGGGACGTGGTGATAAATGGGAAGAAATTCAGAGCACTGCGGGATTCAGCGGCTACCATGGATGTTGCTCACCCGTCCGTGTTTCCTCCACGTACTGCACCGGCGAATACGTCTGGATTAAGCAGGTCGCCGAATAACAGAGTGCATGCTTGCCTATAGCGATGGTGACTCTAGAGGAGACTTTTGGCAGGCTAGACGCAGAAGTGGCAGTTAGCGCAAACTTGCCGACACACTTGCCCTACCTGTTTTCGAACAAATCCGAGCAGCTGCTGAAAGAGAAAGGTCTCTCTTTCACCTTGGGCTTAGCTTGCATGGCGCTAACACGTTCTCGAGCGCGAGAGCTCGCAAAGAAACTCGACTGCGCTCCGATGAATGAGCAGGTACCGAACCATTCTCCCGACCAGCCGGGGGATTCTTGTAGGAAAACTGATCCGTCTAAACCACATGAGCATGACCATGAAGGTGTTCCCGAACCAGCGGTAGCTCATGAAATCCAAGGAACTGTCGATTCCGTAGGGAATGGGGCAACAGGAATCAACGCGAAGGATTCGACATTAACACCTGCTTCGACTTGTTGGGAGGAATTGACTAAGGTTGATAGGAAAGGGCTCATTGTAGAGCAGAAAAGGGACCCATCGTTAAGAGCTCTAAGCATTAATGTGAGAGAGGGAGTCGCCAGAAAGAACATTAGCTTTTATGAAAAATCAGGCCTTAAGTACCGGAAATACTGCGACTCAAAGGGACGCTCATATGAGCATCTCCTGCTGCCTGAGAAGTACCGGCGGCAGCTTCTAGAGCTCGCACACGGAAATGCATGGGCGGGCCGCCTGGGCATAAAGAAAACAAAAGCTAGATTAGCCCTCGAATATTACTGGCCTGGCTGCTGGAAAGATGCGGAACAGCTTGTTAGATCTTGCGACACCTGCCAGCGGGTCGGCAAGTCGACGGATAAATGGAAAGCGCCCATGACACTAGTTCCCATCATTACAGAGCACTCTCGGCGTCTTGTATTAGATACTGTCGGCCCGCTGCCAGCGTCCAATTCTGGTTGTGGCTACATTCTGACCTCACTGTGCGTGGCAACCAAATTTCCCGAGGCCATTCCGGTAAGGGAGCTAAGTTCCGCATGTGTTGTAGACGCCCTTTTGTCAATTTTCTCTCGCATGGGGTTCCCTGAAGAGATCCAAAGTGATAACGGGAGCGTGTTCACAAGCAGCTTGACAACAACTTTCTTTGAACGGTGTGGGATTAAAATAATCCGCAGTTCCATTCACCACCCTCAGTCAAATCCAGTCGAGCGCATGCACTCAGTGCTAAAGCGGATACTTAGGTCTCTGTGTTTTGAGTATAAGGGAGATTGGGAAGGCCGCATTTCAGCAGCACTCTTTGCAATGAGATCCGCCCCCCACGAAAGCACAGCATTTAGCCCCGCTGAACTAGTCTACGGGAGTGACTTGAGGACCCCGTTGCGCATGCTGAGGGAGTCATGGGAGGGTTACGGAGAGGATCCCTGTGTAGTGGACTACATCCTGAAGCTACTGGAAAGACTTGCGAAAACCAGAGACCTAGTGGAAGCAAATGTCAGAGCAGCGCAGTCACTGTACTGTCTAAAGTGTACTACGACAAATTGGCACGCAAGCGCACCTTTCAATCTGGCGACCAGGTGATGTTGCTGCGTCCTTCAAGAAGGAACAAGCTTGAGGTGCAATGGGAAGGGCCAGCTAAGGTGGGGTCCAAGCTTTCGGACACCAACTATGAGGTAAAAGTTCAGAAAAAACTCAATCGGATAATCCACAGTAATTTGATGAAGCCTTATGTACAGCGTCAGGCCATGGTTAACATGGCGCTGAACATGCCAGAGGAAGAGCTCTCAGACATACATTATCTCCCTCATGAGGACGAGCAAGCAGCGAATGAGCTGCTAAATACAATCGACAGAGAACCACGTTTGACGAAAAGTCAACGAGGAGACATGGAAAACGTCGTCCGCGACTTTGAGGCGGCATTTTCAAACAAGCCAGGAAAAACAACCCTCATCGAACACGACATTCAGCTGTCCAGCGAACAGGCGATCAGAAACAAACCGTACCGTGTCTCTCCAAGACACAAGGAAATCATTGAGACGGAGATCCGCCGTATGCGCGAACTTGGCGTCATAGTGCCCTGCGAAAGTGCCTATACGTCACCAATCATTATTGTAGAGGTTCTAGGCAAGGATTCGCGACCTTGCGTGGACTACCGGAGACCGAATTCAATCACATTGGACCAGACCTACCCCATTCCAAGCATCGAGGAGAGGGGTGAAGCAGTCGCTAAATCAGAATATATATCCACACTGGATTTAGTTCGTGGTTACTGGCAGGTGCCACTCACTGAGCGCGCCAGCAGGTACGCAGCATTCGTGTCCCCCGCGAGCACGTTTCGCCCTATAATGTCGAGCTTCGGCTTGAAAAAGGCCCCGTACTGTTTTTCGAAGTTAATGGACCAAGTGCAGCGGGGACTTGCAGATTTCGCTCTCCCCTACCTTGACGACGTGGCCATTTTCTCACAAAACTGTGAGGAGCACATTGAGCACCTGCGTATTGTGTTGAGCCGACTGCTTGAGACTGGTTTAACGGTAAGTGGGGGAAAATGCCACCTGGAGTGCGCCGAAGTGAACTATCTTCGGCGCGTGGTTGGACGAGGCCAACGCAGACCTGCACAACTTAAAGTGGCTGCCGTGGTGAAGTACCGTCGCCCAACCACAAAATCGAAACTCAGGGCATTCCTTCGCCTAACAGGCTATTATCAACATTATGTAAAGGACTACTCTGATTTAGCCAGCCCCCTGACCGACGCGCTGAGAAAAAGTGAGCCTACCCATCTTTCTTGGGACCAAAAGAAAGAGAAGGCATTTCAGAGTCTGAAAACGGCTCTAAGCGAGCGTCCAATACTGGCAGCGCCAGATTTCCCGAAACCCTTTATCATACAATGTGATGCCAGCGACCGCGGGTTAGGCGCTATTCCTTTCCAGGAAAACGATGGCAGGCGCACACGGCCTGTTCTTTACTTGAGCCGCAAGCTCAGCACGTGGGAAGAGGCGTATAGCACGACTGAAAAAGAATGCGCATGCCTCGTTTGGGCTATATACAAACTGGCATGCTACGTCTGCGGGTCCCGTTTCACAATAGAAACGGACCATTGCCCTTTGACTTGGCTGCACAATATGTCGCCCAAAAATGGTCGTCTACTGAGGTAAAGCCTGGCACTCCAGCACCACAGCTTCGAGGTTCGCTACAAGAAAGGCAAGCTCCACACAAATGCCGACGGGCTAAGCCGAGCCTTTTAGCTGATAAAGATTTTACCAAAAGGGGATGTCCCCCAAAATTTTAGTTTTGGAGATTTATTTCATATTCTCTTCCTAATGAAGAGCGTATATCTCCCACTTTCTTTGCAGTAATGTTGTTCATAATCAGTTAACATACCTAGGAGTACGTTTTCCTTCTTTCGGCCAAGGATAAGTAAGAGCGAGTGGTGCAGCGTACCTGGACTCTGAGGTATTGGGGCGGGCCAAATTGAACGCCACGCCGGCCAAAACCGGTCCCCTATTACCGTTCCGCGTGCCCTCTAAGCACCAACCTGATTTCATTTAGCGAATTTTTTTAGCTTCCGAGTGCACCTCGAGCGGGAGCACATGCCTTGGACAGGTGCCATGTCTAAACTCCTTGTCGGAAGACACCATGTGTTCTTTTAGGCAAAACATTTGGTCTCTTCAAGTTTTAGTTGAAGTTTTTTAGGTAAGTGCAGTTTTGGCCCTGAGTTTTGGTCTGGCGGGATGAGTGGGTTCTGAGGGCGCTCGCTTTTGTCAGGTGTGGTTTGGCGTTTTGGCGTCTGTGACCCTTTTGGCTAGCATTGCAGAGAATGTCCCAAAACGGCCATCTGACGAGGGGAGGCGATGCCGAGCTACGGCACTGAAGGTCATCCAGAGACTCCCAAAGAGCATCTGGTTCCTGGCACGCCCAGTAAGCCGAGCTACGTGCGAGTACTTCATTTTCCGGGCGCAATATCTGGCGGCGGGGGTGCTGTTGTGCTCGCGCTCCTTTCCTGCTGTTGAGTTCGGCGAATTTGGACATGGGGAGGATTCCCTGAAAACCACCGCGAAGGTGAATGAGCCCTCTGGAAGAAACGTGGCTGCAGGAACGTCGGATGCAGCGGCGATAATAGCGTCCCCACGTATTCGAACATACCAGCTAGGGATCTGGGGAATACGAAGAGTATTTAACGAGCTGCTGGTTTGGTAGCAGAGGAGAGCCCCCCTCTTGAGAGATACCCTTTGCTGGGAGAGACTCCCGACCGCTAAGAAGCTCCCTTTACTGTGAGGCACTCTCAGCTGCCCTTGTGCATTATGCAAATTGTCTTTGTATAAAGTTTTTCAAGTTTTCTTCCTCCGATCGTCTTCGTCTCTTCTCCGGCCCAGTCACGCTACCTGAATCCCAACAGTTGTGAAACCGATTGAGGAGCTTTCCACTGCAACTTATTTTTTTTTTAGTCTTTCCTTTATCCCTTCCGTCACGGCGCATTTGGGGTGATCACCAAGAATTAATTCAGTTACGGCTGTCTTTCCTGTCGTCAAAATCAATTTCATTTTCATTTTGCGCTACGACCGGCGTGCGGCCTTGTGAGGCCCTGTTAGCTGTCTTTGCAAGAGTAAAATATATTATCCGCAACAGTGCGAAGCTACAGTTCAGCCGAAAAACCGCCGTAGTTTTTAGCGTTGGACGTAGCGTGTCGAGAAAGTCCTGATTGGTTGAAAAGGCCACGGAGTCGCACGTTGAGCGGCTAGATGAAAATAATGAAAAGTTGTGATTAATTGCCATTATGAGGTTGCATTGCGTCATCGTGCCATTGAAGGATGCAAAGTAAATTTATTGCGCTGAAAATAACACTGGGACAATAGGTTGAGAATCGAACCAATGACCGTGGAGTTGGGAGTCCGATTCCTTTCCCTTAGTGAATTGAAACACCTTCTTTCGATTTGGTTGAAGGGAGATCACGCTGTCTAGTATGCGTACTGATGCATGCTAATGAGTGTGTGCAGTAAGGAAGAGGTTCTAATTAAAGAATAAAGTTTTAATTGAGCATTAACGCTGTCACTTCCTTAAGGTGAAGCTTAAGTGTTCTCCTAATTTTTCCATTTGTGAATGCTGTATAGTAATGAGGAAGGGTTCGAAACTGCGACCACTTCTCTCTTTCATTAAAGAAGATGCTCGACACCTGCTACAGCGTTCATGAGCAAACGCTGCTGCAGAGTGCTGGAAATACGTACCACCTACAGCTAGTTTTCACCACGTACTTCGCGCGCTCCCTCGCCATTTTTGTTTGGTACTAACCTTTCGGCGTACCTCCTCCAAGAACGGCGACCTCGATTGGGATTGCGGCACTATCTCCGCCACTTGTCGCTAATCCTCTCGCACTGGAGTAGCAACACCCATGATTTCGCGATCCGTAGTTTTTCACTAAAAGCCGTGACCTTAAAGGTACCCCGTTTAGACATGACCCCCTCTCACAAGTTATTTCCGAAAAAAAATTCTACAAAATGTGTGACATATTTTGATTTCGTGATATTTTTCTCACGTCGTCCAGATCCTGAACATAGACCGCCTCATTGGTTCCTGTGTCGTATTAATAGATAAATATAAAAGAAAAACCTGTTTTCAGAGAAGATTTCTATGGCTGCATGCAGCTGCTATCAGGCCAGAGGTTCAGAGATGTGCAGTATTAATGCTAATGGACACACGGTAAACAAAAAAATTGGCGGTGGTTTAGCTCTGGTTAAACCTGGAGTGACGCGATAGCTACAGCTGGCTGAGTAGAACTTGGTCACGTGACCAACAACGTGACGAACCACGTGATCAACCGCGCCGCCGCCAGCTGCTCCGGCCGCACCACGTGACCAACCACGTGACAGCGTGGCGGTGCAGCCACAGGGTGGCGGGCCGCCACGCTGAAGGCTCGAAATGCTACCGTAATGTAGCTATCGCTTCAAAATCAAGTGCCTAGACGTTGTTCACTAACACCACGAATAAGGGTTCAACACGCACTACCTAGCGCGTAATCGTCACGGTGGCCCCTTTCGGAGTCTGATGCAGATTGAAGAACTGCGTGAAACTCCCTCTCGGAGACATATTCGATGTCTTCATAATATCCACTTTCCTAACATCAGATTGAAAGAAATCGTTTCCAAAAAACGTCGTCGCCACCGGCGCTACGAGAGCGTCTTGTCATTTTTAAATCGCAGTTCACAAGCCAGGCGCCGGTAAAAGGAAAAAAAAACTTGATTTTTTTCGGCGACTTCTGCTCTCTATATAACGCAAAACGAGAAAGGACACCGACGAACGGGCCTACCTTGTCTTCACGAGTGACCGCAAAGGAGCATGGGGCTCGACGCGTGTTCCTCATCACTGACAATATTGGTAAATCTCATGACGAGTGCAGCTTTGCCTCATGAGTTAAAGGATCTATAGCTGTATAGCTGCGCATCAAAACCAAACCTACGGGGTAAAATCATTCATAATTTTTACTTGACTGGGCAGCATTGCCGGCCACTGCGATATCCATTAGTTATCCTGCAAGCTGATTTCAAAATGCTCCCCCGCATATCGGAATCGTAGGGAAGATGGCAACGGCAGCAATGTACTCGACTTCACTCCTACTTTCATTTTTTTTTTTACTGAAAAGGGCCACCGCGTACCGCCACAAGAGCGGTTTGCGGACGTTTGCCACGCGCGGCCTCTTCCCTCTCATTCCGCTGACGACAGTGTCTTTTTATCGTTCAGCGACATTGTCAATGACTGCGTGTTTCTCTTCTCTAAAGTTCAATGCCACATTAGTCATTAGGCAGAGTAGAGTCGAATTAAGGACTAGTTTCTGGAAGTGCTGTTGGGAACGTTTCGTATGCACAGAACTGTAGTCTATCGCCGTTGTGTGTTTTTAACGCGGATAGGATTGTGGCTCCCGTTCTGCAGATAATCCGGCGGCGTCCTGGGCGCCGGCGATGTGAGGGAAAAATCCACGGCGGAGGAACCTAGGTGCGTCACCTGGGTCACGTGACCCTGTGGTGCCATCGCAACCTGCCCAATGGATTGTGCGGAAACTGACCACCGGGCCAGGTGGGTCGCGAGAGGTTGCTTTGAAAGAGCAATATGGGTCGCACAAACCCTACCGGTGGCAGAACCTGCCATCGCAAGCCAGTTGTGTATCGCTTAACCACTACACCACAGCGCCAGGAGTGGTATGAGGGCTCCCAGGGATCTATTAATGTAAAATAGAAAATGACCAATTCCTCATATAAGAGCATTAATCCATTAACTCGTTCCCGTCATGCCCTTAAGGCTGAGCTTAAGTTTCCCACCCATTTTTTTTCTTTTCAGACGCTATGGTTAGCCCATGAGAGCAGAAAAATACGTCGAAAACTTTTGCTTACACGCATTTTTATAGGGGCCGTACCTACAACTGTTACCACCACCTGGCCACAGCAGTTCGATCGCATCTTGCTTATGTCTGAGATAAGGTAGTTTTGTAGTGAGCACACGTTTTTCATTTACGTGCTCCTTGTTTCTTTACTAAACTTCCCTTATTCTATCCTTCGTTCGCTTTCCTTCCCTGCAGTGTTCTGTGTCTTGTTTTATTTATTTCATCCATTTTCATGTATCATGTGGTCTTCAATACATGCCCTTGTGGAAAGGTTATCGAAGCCCATTGCGTGTTTCTACTTTACGGTCATTCATTGCTCTGGAAAGGAGAATGCTCCATGGAGGTATGCGTCTCGGTGTGAATTGCCACTGGGTTCACCTAACGCGTCATTTTAAGTTGTGTTTAGATAAGATGGCTTTTGCAACCATGCTCATGCCTGGCGTTTATCACATGATGAGAACAGGATTTCGCATTTGCGTTATATGCTTACAGCTTGAAGAAACCACACTGACGACCCCACGCACATATGGACGCAGGTTGTTTACTCGCACCTTGGAAGCGCGGTAAAATTTATTCCCTTAAATTCTGCGTGCTTCGTCAAAAACTGTAGTCGTTTCCTCTTCTCGAAGTCTTCTTTAAAGTTTCGCCTGTGAAGGAAAATGGCAACAGTATGAGGAAATTGTGCCATGAAAGAAAAGTTACCTTTTATGATAGTTTTATTGACAAATTCTGAGAAGTTAGGTTACCTCTCTGGGCACTGGAAAAGAGACCTTGTCTTTCATGTGTTGCAGCAGTTTACAGAAAATTGATCCTCTTACAGCAAGTCAAGCAGTGGTTCTTTGTATTTTGTTATTGCACTGCAGCTTATTGTCACGAAGTGGCGACTGCAGTCCGGAGAGCAGAAAGGCTGCGAAAATGGTGTCTAAACAAAACTCTTTATTCGGACTGACCTGCGCCCAAAATGGACTAATTCACTCGGCGGCGGCGTAGCAACAAGCGTGCTCGACGTTCCTCGAACAGAATGCCCGCCGCTGTCGGCCGTGCTCAATTTAAAGCTGATAGCCAACTTTCGAGATAAAGCGGGCAAAGTTACTAGAGCTTTCTGGAACAACGTAGAATCAGCTCTGCCTGGCTGTGATCAATCGAGGTAAATCTAGTCGCTTCTTGCGTCGTAATCAAAGCGATAAAGCTGCGTGGCGGCACATTTGAAGAAGGAGCAAAAAGTGCAGATTCGCGGCATTAATCCCCTCTCAACGAACCATCGACCCGATGCATTAAAAGAAATAATGCGACTAGCAACAAATAAAACGGATCTTGCGAAAATAGAGTGTGTAAATGGAGCGTCCTTTAGCGCGCATAATGGGGATTCAGATGGACGACATGGACAACTTCTGGTCGTACACGGCGTCGCTGGGATGCAGTCATTGCGTCAGGGATGACTACATAATCCAGTTCACCTAGCCGACGAAGAGCCTTGTACGGGCCGAAAAAGCTTGGCAAAAACTTTCACTCAATCCAGGGCGGCGAATGGGCGTCCAAACCAAGACTTGGTCTCCTGACTTGTATTCCGCGTTGCGTCATCATAGGTTGTAGCGTGTGGCGTCGGTCCACTTCTGGTCTTTGATCCGTAATCAGGAGAGCCTTCGAGAATCTTCTGCGCGTTGAAGGTTGGCGGCGACGTCGACGTTCTCTTCTTCGGTAACGTTGGGCAGCATGGCGTCTAGCGTGGTCGTGCCCTCCGTCCCATGGACGAGCCTAAAAGGCCTCATCTGGGTGGTCTCCTGCACTGCGGTGTTGTAGGCGAAGACGACGTAAGGCAGGATGACGTCCCAGGTTTTATGTTCGGCATCGACATACATGGCGAGCATATCGGCGATGGTTTTGTTCAGGCGCTCGGTCAGTCCGTTGGTCTGCGGATGGTATGCAGTTGCCTTCCAGTGGCTGGCTTGGCTGCAATGCAGGATGGCTTGCGTTAGTTCCGCCGTAAATGCTGTTCCTCTGTCCGTGATGAGCACATCGGGGGCGCCGTGTCGCAGAAGAATGCACTCCAGAGAAAATTAGGCGACTTCTGCTGCTGTTCCGTTCGGTATGGCATTCCCCTCGGCGTAGCGGGTCAGGTAGTCGGTCGCTATGATGATCCACTTATTTCAAGACGTTGACTTTGGAAAAGTGCCAAGCAAGTCCATGCCGATCTATTGAAAGGGCCTTCAGGGAGGTTCAATGGGGTTCAGAAATCCTGCTGGTCGTGTGGAAGTTTTCTTTCGTCGCTGACAATCTCGGCAGGTTTTCACATAATGTGCGACATCGGCAGACAGTCGAGGGCAGTAATACCTGTCTTGAATGTGGCGGAGAGTGCGAGTAAATCGGAGATGTCCAGGTGTCGGCTCGTCGTGTGAAGCGTATAGAACTTCTTCGCGAAGAAAAGCAGGTACAACAATGAGGTAGGCTGATTTGCTAGCTGCGAAGTTCTTCACAAGGACATCATTTTGTACGCAGAAAGAAGACAGTCCTCGCTTAAGTGAAGCGGGGGGTAAAGAAACCTTGCCTTGCAGGTACTCGATGAAGCGTTTTACTTCGGGGTCCGAGCGTTGCTGCTGAGCCAAAGAGCTGGGGCTGATGGGTCCCAGGAAGGCGTCCTCATCGTCGTCCGGCGGCGATGTATCTACAGGGGCTCGTGAGAGGCAATCGGAGTCAGAGTGCTTGCGTCCGGACATGTAAACGACGGTGACGCCAGACTCCTGGAGACGCAGATTCCATCGAGCGAGTAAGCCAGAGGGGTCCTTCAAATTCGCAAGCCAGCAGAACGCGTTGGGGTCGCTGACCACCTTGAACGGCCGTCCGTAGAGGTAGGGGCGGAATTTCGACGTAGCCCAGATGATGGCAAGGCACTCCTTCTCAGTTGTCGAATAGTTAGCGTTGGCCTTGGAAAGGAAACGACTAGCGTATGCGATGACTTTCTCCAGCCCGTCGCTATTTTGAACGAGGACGGCGCCTAGGCCCACGTTGCTTGCGTCAGTATTAACTTCAGTATCGGCGTTTTCATCAAAAATGCGCAGAGGATCGGTGGGGACTGTAAACGACGCTGAAGTTCTTTGAAGGCTTCTGCTTGCGCCGCTTCCCATTTAAATGGCACGCCTGCCTTCGTCAGTTCGGTCAGGAGCTCGACGGTGCTCGAAAAATTTTTCACAAATCGTCAGTAATATTCCCACAGTCCATGGAATCTGCGCACTGCTTTCTTATCGACCGTCGGTGGAAACTGTTCAATAGCAGCTGTTTTCTGCGGGTCTGGGCGTACTCCCGCCTTGCTAACGATGTGGCCTAGAAACAGTAGCTCTTCGTAGGTAAAGTGGCAATTCTTTACGTTAAAGGTTAGGCAGACGACTTGATGGCGTACTGTTCGAAGTCTTTTGAACTTCTCTTCAAAGTTCGAGGCGAAGACAACGACGTCATCTAAATATATCAGACATATTTGCCACTTTAGGCCGGCCAGCACTATATCCATTACTCGCTGGAACGTCGCTGGTGCGGAACAGAGACCAAATGGCATCACCTTGAACTCAAAGATCCCATCCGGTATTATGAATGCTGTCTTTACTCGATCTCTTCCATCGACTTCAATTTGCCAGTAGCCGCTCTTGAGGTCGCAGCATAGGAATGTCCTTTGACAGTCACTCGCGCTGTGCATCGTCCTGATGGCGTTATGAGGTGGCCCCCTGCGGTGCGAATTTGTGGGCCGTCCCAAGCCGTTGTGACTTTTCTCAGCTGTGCAGCGAATGTTCCATTCATCTTCGAGTAATCGGCTCCTGTGTCGACTAGAGCGGTAACTTTCCGGCCGTCGATAGTCACTTCTAAGTCGGAGGTCCTGGCTCTTGCATTGCATGTCGCTCTCGGTGTCGGGTCACGGCTTCGTCGCGTATGCGAATCTCGGGTGGGGCGTGTAGTCGAAGCTTTTCTGTGTGGCGTCGTCGTTTTGAATGCAGTTTGCGTCATGGTCGGGGTTGTCACTTTGTGCGGCGTCGGTGAAGTGAGTCTAGCTTCTTCATGCCGCGTAGCGGGTGCATCAACTTCATGGGACGTGGTTGGTGGAGGATCTTCGGCGTTTCGCTCGTGAGCAACCTCACCTCCAGAGGTTGCTGTCTTTAGTTTTTTACGGGGGCTGGGAGAACTTCTTCGTACCGCGGCTGCGTAGCTGCGGCGTGACGACTCAAAGCGCGAGGTTGCCGGTGATAGTGAGCGCGAAAAGCGGTTCGGCGTGTACTCCTCTCGACGCAGGTACTCGTTGATTTCCTGCGGACGTTGGCAAGCGCGGTCGTGGGGCGTCAACGGCAAATCCTCGAAGACCGATACATCGGTACAGGCAGTAACGAAGAATATGTTCGGCCTCACCGCAATGAAAGCACAATGGTCGGTTGTCGGAAGTCCTCCAGGCGTCGCATTTCCGGGGGCTTGAGCGTCGGTCATAGGCTGGGCGGGCGGGGGCTCGGAGGTGGCGTTGTGGAACAAGTGGCTCATCTCGGGGAGGACGGAGGACGTAAAGGTTGTCGTTGGGGCTGAGGAGTCGTTACTGCAGCGGCGTAGGTCATGGCCTGGAGTTCTGCGGCCGTCAGGGCGCCAACTGCCTGTTGCGCTTCTTCCCGTACGCACTTGTTCCCGTAAGTAATATATGCAGAGCCCATAAGAAGGTCATGGTTTCTCAGCAAGCAAGCCTTGTAGAATCGGTCGATTTTTGCTATAGTAAACAGCTCCTCAGTGCCTCGTAGCATGCAGCGTTCTTCGTTTTCAAGGCAGCTGTTTGCATGTAAAGTGAATGTGCTCGAAACTTAGGAGAGCACTCATATTCCCCGCACATGGCGGTGTGTGGTCTAAAAATTAGTGCAGGTCAAAGAAGGCTAGCACTGTCTAAAAGAGTTCGCCGCATTTGCATTTGAGCTGAAATATTTTATAGCACCGATACCGCTGCGGACAACCAACATCCCACTGTAGAGTGCCCATTTCTCCCTGTAGAATCTTTCTAGCCTATAAATATTTTCATCACTTATTTCCACCTTCTCTATTACCAGAGGAACACAGTAACTTTGCTTCTTCATATAGAAATAACTCGTTTATGTGAATTAACCTAACTCGTCGGCCGCAGAGTTTTTACATGTAACTTAGATGTCATGGTATGATGCCGGAGAATGTGTTTTAACGCGGCTGATTTTCTAGGAGCAATAAACATGGGTAAGCAAACTGACAGTTCCCGGTGAAAATATTAGTCGCAATCTTCGCGCGCGTTTGGTGTAAAAATACTTCTGATATTTTCATTCATGAGACCATGCCCTCTCGTGTGACCTACCTTTTATCTGACAAACACCAATATTTGATCTGATGGGCCCGTTCACCAAAAGACCCTGCCTTTATCAGATGTTGCCAAATAAGAAGCCAGGCAATGCGTGCAACTTACCTCCACGTGCACAGCCACCATCGGATGTTCCCAAGCGTTGTCCACTCTGAAATTCGCCATGCCGTGAATGTCCACAGTTACCGTTCGCCCAGTGCAGCCGGCGGCAGTCTTACCACCCGACACGACGTCGCAATACACTCCTGCCGGTAGCGACGTCTTCAGACTCACGTCTACGACATGGTCCTCGTTGTTGATGAGTATAAAAGTGGAGTTACCCCGACCAAAGGCGATTGCGTTTGACTTATTGTCCCACCACTTAGTGACTGGCTTATTTCCGGCCACTTTACGCAGATGAACAAGGTTGGAAATTTGCGGCCACCTGTGTGAAACAGAGTAAAAAATACCCAGTTGACGTAAAACAGAACAGGCGTTAGCTTGGTTAGAAGTTGTACTCAAGAGCTGCGAATGCGGGTTTCATTTATTGCATAATGCCGTATCCGGGACAGAAGTCATAACTTGGGCACTACAGAGAGGAAGTACCTGCCGCCACTTGAATGAATTATTCCCCTAGGACTCTTGCAGCGTGTTTTGTGGGCAAAAAGCTTAAGCTTACGTTTATTAACGCTGCAAATAGACTCACCAGCTTTATCAACCATTATTTCCCGTTCGATGTATGGGTAATTTCAAGTCATATTTACGGCATAGTGTCTCGTGGGATTATGGAGAGAGGAAATGCGAGGAGAGGCCCTATACGAGCTGCGTGACAATCGGCAGTTAGGTGTCCCCGCAAGGACTACTGGGATTCTTCGGTTCATCGCGCTGCGTCCTGTTCCTCATCACCGGCGAGTCTGAGAACAGCCCGGCCCGACGCGAGGTCAGCTGCCCGCCTATCATCGCGGCGCAAATGGTGCATGCGCAAGCGCGCCTAGACGACGCGCACGACGAGCTAACCGGTAATAAATGAGTTCTCACTTGTGGTTTCAAATAATGTGAAGCGATGGCCACTCCTGAGTTCTTTCCTTGCTTTATGCCCGCTGTCTAGGTGAAATAGGCGCGCCATATAGGAAAACTGGCCGGGCAGACGGAAATGGTAACATTCAAGATGAAAAGTAGAATGAGAAAGGAATTGAGCAAAGCCTGGGTAAAATTATGCACATGAGAGACGCTTATCAGGCTGCAAATGATTATGAAATAAAAGGCTGAATATAAAGTCGGTAATGTTTGGAACGATTCTGAGGCGGTTCGTTTCTTAGTGTTTTCCTTAAAACAAGCTTGAACGTTAGTACGAGCGAGATGTAGGAAGGCTGATATGTGTTGTCTGTCATAAGAGTGTTCTCATCCGAAGAAGTGAAAAAAACGTGCTACACCCACCCACCTGTGCTCGCAGACCCAGTCGTTGCCGCACGATTCGTTGGGGTACCTCACTACGGGCTTGATGCGCCAGGCCTCGTCACAGGGCGGGCCCATCCAGGCGTTCCGGTCCTCGCCCCCTACGATGTCGCGGGGCCAGCGGTAGCTGCTCATAACACGGGGAAGCCCGTAGGGCCAGGCCAGCATAAATGCGACGGCCATCTTGTAGAGACGTGGCTCGAAGAAAGTCAGAATGTCCGCCCCGCCGGCTCCGTGGCCCCGCTGGTTGTCGTGGTTGTCTACAAATGCCAGAGCCTCGTCGCTCGGCAAGAAACCCCAAGGCTCGCCATAGTTGCGTAGGTGCTTGAGCAGCATAAGCGGGCGCTTGCGGAATATGGCTCCTAAAGATGGAAAGAAAAGAATTGATGGAGGTAGAATGAGCTGCTCACATCAGTAGGAGCACCTCTATTAATACCATCGATATCCCGACAAAATGTATTTCGGAAAGTTACAATTCGAATTATTACCCCGCCTTGAGATACCTCTTAATTAAATCCCATATGCAATGCTAACTTCCATATGCCGGTATGTTGGGAACGATACAGTCTCAATAACTATAACCCTGCACAAAGCACTGTCCACGAACCTGTAGCGCCAGGAACCGCTGCTCGCGGTACTGCGTAGCTCATTTCACGCCAGAAAACAAAAGCGAAAGGCCGTAGGATCGAGGAGGAGGTTAAGTCTTGCACATAACACTTTGTCAAGAAAATGACTCAGGTTGCCCGCGCCGATAAGTTCATAAGCTGAACGAAAACCATGTACCTCTGCAGCTTTGCAAAGATTTCGTTGATATGTCGCTATACGACGCGCATTCTGTTAGGATGGCTTCATAGGAAGTTCAAACTGTGCCATGTCAGCCTGACGCTGAGTAAACCGTCAACTAGATTTTTAAGAAGGCGCCATGGACATTGCGTTCGCTTCTTTGAGAGAACATGAGATAGAAAGGACTTTATAAAGGCGCAGCATTGAGCGCCAATGGTATCTTGTGCCAGGGTCACCAAGAGAACTCGCCCGTCAGCTTGTCCGAGTGTAGCCAGGCTCGCCAGAGAGGGTTTAGATATGAGCCTAATTAGTCGACCTTATTTATCATTTAAGTCTTGCTACGGTTGAGTAATTGCCGGCAGAATTCACAAGGCTAATCCTACCTTCCTTCAACAACCGCGATCTCAAATTCACAGGTATGCGTAGTAGGGAACTGAACGGCTTCGGGGCAGGAGAAAAGGGAATGTTCCAGATTAGCACAACTTTCGAAGAAATTGAGTCACCAGGGAAGGGGCGGAGGTGGTATCCAGAGGAAAGGAGGGGCAGGATGGAGGCGTGTATTGATGCGGATGCACCGAAGAATGCGTAGCTAAGGGCTTGTGCAAGGTTTGCCAGCAGCAGAAAGTGTACGAAGAGATTCTCGAATGTCGCCATAGTGAAGGTTTATTTCGTTACTGTGGATGACGCCAGTGGGCCCCAGTCCCAACGTGTGGAGGTAGGCGGCTAGAGCAATACATATCGTGTTGCTTGGGATCTCAGAGGGACCAGGAATCCACCGCAGTGCAGCAGTGTGGGGGCGAAGTTTTGTGAGTACTTCTAGATAGTTTCTGTACTCTGTACGAATGCGATCCATCTGAACGGAGGGTACAGGCTGCATTAAATCTGGGCATATCATACAGCCGGAGGGGTTAGAGGGTACTTGGGTGACGTCTTCTGCTCTGGAGGTTATCAGGAGAGCCTGGTGTGCTGGTAATGTATCAGCATGTGTTCTGTCTGCTTCTCCCGGTTCCGTCTTCTTGCGCTACTTTACCACAATATATTGTCCTCATTTTTTCTCCTTGCCATGTCGTAAAAGAAGTATGCCAGTTAAGTGGTTATATAAATTACAAATCGCTATCTGCAAATCTGCCATTCAAGCCTTCCGTAGTTTCGGCAGGTCCGCATTTGTATAAGCTATTTGAAATAAACAATATTACTATTCCGTCCCTTAAGGCCGCTAACTGTAATGGTTAAAATGTGGACTGTTAAAACTTTTCTAACGAAATTTCTGGTTAATGTGATTCAGTTGTCTCTGAGGTCCGCCACGAGTGATATTATTACGCCGCAAAAGAGATGTGTTATCTCAAAGAGCATATTTTTTTATTAATCGGTAGCTGCTTTCATTGCAGTGCTTGTTATGTACTTGAATTAAAAGATTGTGGAACGCACAAAACCTAAAGAGTCCATTCAGAACCCAAATACAACTTCGAAGTGTACAGAATATTTGTAAAAGAGAAAGAATGCTAAAATACGGGCAGGCTTTCGAGAAAAGAAAAGTGACTGCCATGTAGCACTACTGAAGTAATGCTTATGCACCGCGTGTCACTCTTTTATATATGAGAGATTTCGACTACCTCTCTTGTCAGCAGTTGGCTGTGCAAAGTAGAGTAAGCGCGTTCGGTAAAACAAAAAAAAACCTAGAATGTTTACGCTTCTACAGCAAATCTCAAATTGTAACCTGAAAAAGCTAGAGTAAAATTTGGCACATTTGCGCTATGCGAAGCGACCTGCGAAAGGTCATCATTGCGCGGGGCCCTTTCGTGCTGCGTGAGCTTGAAGTCGACACATCTGCGCGAATATCTTTACACGAGCACTCAAGACACCGACAGTGAATGCATAGCTCATAGCTTACAAGCAACAAATCGAATGAAATGCTTGGTGTTGCCCACAATTCATCAGCCTCTTTGTGTAGTGAGTGATCGCAATGTACTCGCCCACCGAGCATGTCAAATTAATTCTGAGCTAAAATTGCCCCACTATTCACGTAATGAAGAGACACGTATTCAAATTCATCTGTTAGCCTTTGCGCAGGCAGGATAACTGCGAATTTTCTTTTTTTTTGTAAGGCTGCAGAAGCTTTCTTTCCGTGATGTCACCGCGGAATTTACACACTTTAGGTTCTCAACCACCCTATACTGGCGGTCTCATTAAGAACAGAGCAGGTCGAAGAAGAAAGTAGATGGCATGATGAATTCATACAGTGCACATTTACGTGCATATAAGTCATGCAAAACTGAACACAAAAACATTACAACAAATGAATAATAAACACTAATAAAAACAATACAAGTTTACGAGCCAGGTGTAGCATCACAATGAACGCGTGAACAAAATAAAAGCAAACGAGAACGAGAATAAACAAACACCCTCACAATGAATTAATAGTTCATTGAAGTATTGGGAGGCGTTTGAATATATAAACAAGAGCTGCGTTATAGATTACTTGATAATAATTCTGAAAGGCAAGAACACGAAACAACGGATGCACATAGACGGATAGATGGACAAAGGAGAAACCACGAGACCAGGTGGCCACGTGCGCCTGCGCGCGAAGCAAGAAAACTAAAAAAAAATTGGCGGTTAAACCTGGAGTGACGCGATAGCTACAGCTGGCCGAGTGGAACTTGCTAAACACAGCAAAGTCAGTCTTTCGCCGCGTCGTTTCGCCGGGCGTTCCTTCTTCATATTCGTTCCACTGTACACGGCGCATGCGCACAGCTGTGGCAGCTCGGTTTCGCCGGCGCGCCGCGCCACCGGCAGCAGCAGCTGCTCTGCACCACGTGGCTGATCACGTGACAAACCACGTGACCAACCACGTGGCGGTGACGGTGCCGCCACGCCGTGGCTGCGCCGCCACCGTCACGTGCCGCCGCGGTCACGTGCCACCGCCACGCTGAAGGCTCGAGATGCTACCGTAATGTAGCTATCACTACAAACGAAATGACCACACAAACATTACATACTCATTTGGCACACAATTTCCGGCAGGAACGCGTATATATAACTGCGGGACTATAAACTCTGTCGTGCAGCCCCACTGCGCGTGAATGACGATTAAAACATCTCTTGTTTCTTTTCATGTAGCGCATCCCCTGTAATTCGCATGTAATTTCCCGTGTAATTCCCGTGTAATGTAGCGTATTCCGTGGGCTTCTGTAACTAAACTTCACGCCTCTGCGCCATGAGGTGTAATTACAGATGCTCAGTGAGCTGTGCTTGGAGATGACGGGTGTCATTAGTACCCCACTAAGTGAGCTTTCAAGTTTTCTCAGTGCGAGTAGAAATATACAGATTTCCAAACTTCACTGCCGCAGACAGTGACAGCTTTCTGTACACCATACTCCATGGCTATATTCTTCTTGCTGCGTGTTCAGCCAGCGGGTCCTTTCGCATTGAGCGTGATAGCGGGAGGGAATTCATCTGTGCAACTTAAACACATGGTGATAGTACGGACACTGTCCGTCAGGTATATGTTTGGCGGTGTTCCTTCAGCTCCCACAGTTGAATTTTGCATTACTTTCACGGCTAGAACTGTATATTTTCTCTAAATAATCGGCAGTGCTTTTAGCTCGGAGAGGAGGTCAGGGGCTCTAAAAATAACGCTACCAATTCTTCTGCCCCTGAGAGGGTGGATCCCAGCAGAGTTGTTGGGATGTTTATTTATTCAGACACATCGTATTGGATAAAGCGCATCCATTAACCAGAGACTGCACACAAGCAACACAGCTCTGAAGGATGGGCATAAAAATCATACCTAGCGTTGAGCCGTACAGGAATTCGGTTATCCTTCCCAAGCCCTGGTACTCCCAACGGGTCACTGCTTCTCCATTGTCCATGTCGATAACCTCCTGGTATATGAACGGACGAGTTCGCTGGTGAAAGAATTCGGTGCTGAGGTCGTCCAGCTTGGCGAAGATCACCTCCAGGTCTTCGGGCCACATATGCTTGGCGGCGTCAATGCGGAACCCGGCCACTCCAAATCCGATGAGGCGGTTCAAGAATTCCACCATCTTTGCTTGAACACGTGCTATGCTCTGGTCTAGGTCCCGCATTCCGACGAGCTCGCAGTTGCGCACCTATGACAGCGGATGCTTGATTAGGGAACATAATACAACTACCTTTAGAGGGCAGGCTAAAAAGCGCACTATAATAGTACAGCACCTTCCAGAAGGGTAAGTCATGAGTATAATGTTTCCAATGCACAAAAATAGGAGATGCATTACTAAACCAGGCGGCGAAGCGAATTTGGAGATCGAGGCTGCAGGCCAAGCCAAAAGTTGTTCCAAAGAGAAATAATGTCTGGCTTGTATTTTGAGATTCCATAGCTGCTTGCACGGGTATAGCGAAAACCTCTGTGTCAGACTTCGGTTACGATGATCAAAATTAGACCACCGGAGTAAAGTAACACGACTAAGCATTTAGATTTCCTAATAGTACCTGCACGGAATGACACACCCATTTATGTATGTGGGAAATATAATTAACGTAATCAAAAAGAATAAAAAAACAATACCACATACAAAAGCTACGCTCAAAAAACTTGAGTTGTATTCATACCTTTACGCTGCCGCAGTTGCCCGCTATCAGGAGGCGACAGAGATCTATTTTCGCGCCACTGATGAACGATACCTGTTCGTTCCCTCAGGCAGCAACACTTCGGCAGCCTCTGCTATGTGCATAACGATTATGCACGATGCTCCGGCTCATTAAACTTTGGCTCACGGAGTGAAAGCACTACCGTGCCTAAGCACCAGGAGCTCTTAACTCACCTGCCTTGCGTTTTTGTAGTCCTCAATGCTGCCTGAAGCCGTACCGCAGGTTTCGTTTGTATGGAAGTCTTCAGGACCGTACGGAACTCCGGGATACATCCGATCTCTGTAGTCGTAGGTCGTCCCCGCCGTTCCTGTTTCGTTGGCATGCAGTCCAGTCATGTGGTTCAAAACGACGTCCACGTAGACCCTGGGAGGAGGTACAGTGTTTGGCACGACTTATACGTCATTGATGCCTGTAGCGTAAACGAAGCCGCTCAAAATAGCGTGACTGTAATATGGGGACTGCCTGGAACAAATAGGAATTCGATCTAGTTTTCTGTTCCTTCTGTCCTTTGAATTAAACAATAAACGCACGACGGCGTAAGGAATGTTGTTTGCTGCTCAAAGACTTTTGCAGAACATTTGCCTATATGACGAAATAAAAATCATGGTCGATGAGAAGAAACATAAACTCCTTCATCAGGATGAACAGCTGCCTTGACACGAAGCCAATATTCTGCCATTGTGCCTACCCTTTGAAACGTGGAGACATCCGACAGGATGGCAAGAACAGAAAAGCTGTCGTGGTTTCGCAAAGGGCTTCCATAGAGGCAAAAATATATTTAGATCTTGCATAAAGGCCATTCAATTGGGTCATTTTGGGACCACGGTGGTAGCCTTAGTGGTTCGAGTATGCACCTGGCTTGCAGAGGTGCGGGGTTCGATCTCCATTTGCGCCGGGTGCCAATCGTTGACACAATGGGTACAAGCTTTTCCCCGGCCCAGTGCTCTGCATCACTGAGGGGAAACGCTTCTAAATTGGTGTGACCTCACCGTGTGTAACGAAAATACCTTGTGTCATGGCGTTCTTTGACCGAAGTTACCATGCGTAAAAAAAATCACTACAATAGAACAATCACCATCAGCTGGGTCATTAAAATCTTCCTGTCGAGACTATCAAATTCACAATAAGAATTCAGGCTCATTTTTTTTGCGAGCAGAACGGAACTTTGTCATATTAGTTCTAGAAAACATTACTTCGTCTGATTCGCCACAGCGAATCGCATAATATTTTTAAAAATATTTACCTAACGTTGTAGATACCCAAAATGAAGATATGCTGCGTGCATCGATCTTTTACTCAATCAATTATAGGCGTAAATTTATCCGAAGCGATAAGTTATAATAACCTATAGCACCAAACCTTCCGCGCAACTATAGGCAAAGGTTAAAAATATACTGGTCCGGCAATGAAATAATACGGCTTGAACCGTATCATTCCTTTGAGAATTGGTTTTTGAGAAAAGAAAATGGCGCAGGAACTGTCTCAAATATCTCGGTGGGCACCAAAACTGCGCCGCAAGTGAAAAAAAAGGTGGGAGGGAAAGAAGAAAGAGAGAAAGAAATGGCGTAGTGAAGGGTTCCGGAATAATTTCGGCCACCTGGGAACCTTTAACGTGCACTGACATCGCACAGCACACGGGCGCCTTTTGCGTTTCGCCTCCATCGAAACGCGGCCGCCGCGGCCGGGTTCGAGCCGGGAACTCCGGATCAGTAGTCGAGCGCCCTAACCACTGAGCCACGACGGCGGGTATGTCGTACGTTTCTGTAGACAAAATTTATTTTGTATTTTTACTTACTGACTCGAAGGAGGCATGCAGAAACTACATTAGAGGGAGAATAGGTAGCGTGGCCCTAAACATACTCAGAAAGGTAAAATGCTTGGATAGAAAACACATTTACAACCTGATATGGATACCCGGGCACACAGGCATTAAGGGGAATGAGAAGGCGGACGGCCTCGCTCGCGAGTTGAGTTTCCGAGCGGGGCAACCGGACGACTTCTACACCCAGGCCTGCGACCGGGGGTACGCGGAGCACCTGGGCCTATACAGGGGCATGAGATATAGGTACCGACCGCCACACAGGGCGCTAACAAAGGAGGAGGCGAACGGGTGGCGCAGGCTGCAGACGGGTATTTTTCCCAACCTACACCTACTGAACAAGATGTTTCCAACACAGTACAGAGCCACATGCCCTTGGTGCGGGGCGTTGCCGACACTCTACCACATCACGTGGGAGTGTGAGCGAAACAGAACATTCCACCAACACGAACACCCGAGTGCGGATCAATGGGAGAGCCGGCTCGTCAGCAGCGAGCTCACAGTCCAAAAGACCCTGGTGCAGCACACTTGTGAGGCAGCGCGGCTCAGCGGAGCCCTGGAATAGGGGCCCTACCTTGCGAGGACAGGACCCGGGACCGCCTGAGACGAGGACGACGCGGGTCCTGCAGCCGCGAATTCCTTAAAAGATCCAATAAAGTTTGCGTACCTTACCATGTATTTTTGAATTTTATTAGTGAAAAAATTATTTAAATTCAGTAATACTTTCATATTTTGCCATGAGGACCAAATTTCTAGTGCATAATTGTACAGAGTCGCAGGTGAGGTCTAATTCATAAATTTCTTTTTGAATGCATGTTATCGACTTGTTGCTATCGCTTTTAAAAGAAAGGCTACGGAAAACAAAAAAAAACACGTCATCAAATACCGTGATGACAGTGCTCTGAACTGAGCACCAGACGGGCGAATCCCACTATTTCTGAGAAAACTCATGCTGGGAAAGTGACAACACGAGTAGAATGACGAGGGCACTGGCGATGAATTCGAAATTTAAGGCAGTGAGTGCTCGGGTGCAGCGAAGAGCAAGCTTGAGGTCGCAGTTCTTAGTATGTTTTTAAAGGACAAAACACAGTTACAGCAGCCTTAATTTGGTGTCGGCCGGCGCATCACCTGCGGCACATATGGGTTCGGATCTTCGCCTCGCTCTTGTGGCCCGTGGAATTCTTCTGGCAGAACCGACAGACAAAATACCAGCCCGGCGCCCGAGTATCACTTCTTTAACTTTAGTGCCTTGCTGGGAACTGTCGCGTCCGATGTCCTTCGTATGTCACGGGAACGGTTCTGGCGTGAATTTCATTGCTTACATATACATATAGTGTACGATTATGCAGAAACTCAAGATACCAAGATTTGAAGAAGCTAATTTTTACCACATAAAGAAAGTATTACCGTACATGATTTTAACATTGAAGCGCAGAATGCATAAGGCATCACATAAAAGCAAATGGAAGATTATAGTGCCGCGAATATTTCCAGTGTGTTCGTTTTTCAAATCTGCCGCCACATCACCTTATCGGTTTCTTTGCGACGCAAGACACGACTAGATTTATCTCGATTGATCGCAGCCAGGCAGAGCTGATTCTACGTTGTTCCGGAATGTTCTAGTAACTTTGCGCTCTTTATCTCGAAAGTTCGCTATCAGCTTTAAATTGAGCACGGCCGACAGCGGCCGGCGTTCTGTTCGACGACCGCCGAGCACGCTTGTCGCTTCGCCGCCGCCCAGTGATTCAGTCCATTTTGGGTGCAAGTCAGCCCAATAAACAGTTTTCTTTTAGAAGACCCTTTCGTCCGTCTTCATCGCTGCTTCGACTGCCGTCACCACTACGTGACAATAGACACTAACGCCTGGGCTACAGAATACTGCAATTGGCCGCAGCGGTGGATCAGTGGTTATGGCTCTCGGCTGCTGACTCAAAAGACGCGGGTTTGATGCAGGGCGCGGCGGTCGCATTTCGATGGAGGTGAAACTGGAGCCCTGTGTGCTGTGCGATGTCAGTACACGTTAAATAACCCCAGGTAGTCTAAATTTCCGGAGCACTTCACTACGGCATCCGTCATAGCCCGAGTCGCTTTGGAGCATTAAACTCCCATAAACCAGAATAATGCAATTTGAAAAAGAATAATAGAGGCGTCACATGAAATTCTGTGTATCAATATAAAATAAAGAAGCCGAAACGGTAACAACTCGCTGTCGTAAATTCTTCTAGTCCTGTTTACTATTGGGAAAGCAAGTTCCTTGAATTATGTTTGTCTTACAACTATGTTCACAGATTTTCATTGAATGATTGCTTCGTTGAGGCACATAGGTTGATGGCGTAATATATGTTTCCTTATCAATAGCGGTTCATAAATAAATTCGTAACTGAGTTTTAATGACATCAATAAAATATAATGCCTGCCTAAAACAGCTTTTTTTCTGAAATTTAATGCCTGTATCGCTCAATGGGGCTTAGAGTTAAAAACTGAGGCGTGATTTAATTAATAACAACGCTGATCAATGTCCAGGTCAAGGAGTTCTGCCGAAAGTTGTTTATTATTAGAATTTTAGTAGTCGCTACGCAGGACAACTTTTTGTTAAAACCACTGATATTTGAGAACTGTTTTTTCAGATGTCGTTTTTGCTCCTTTACGCACCTGTAGGCTTTTGCGCCTGTAAAATGCCAAATGATAAAAAAGAAACTTAGCAGAATGTAATTTCTTTGTTTCCTCGGAAAAACTTAAGATTTCCGTGAGCCGAGCTTGGAACATTTCACTACAAATTTCCCATTTTCCAGCTTCAGGTGGTTGGTTTTCTTTCATGCCCATCGTCGATAGAATTTTGCGCCTAAAAAAGGTATACAGAGAGGTACCGTGCGTTAACTACCACCGTGTTAATTTTGTTCGTTGAAATTGTTCAGCGGCAAGTTTTGTTGTTCAGCAGCCAGCAGCCATTTCTGTTACATATATTTTTAATGACTCTCCTTTTTGTAACTAACCCTTCCTTGTGGCCCTAATAGCTGGCAGGTTCGCTTTATAGGGCGGAACATCCATATCGTTGCGTAGTGACTGCTTTTTTGGTAAATGTCTGCTACTATATAAGTTAAATTCTGCAATGCTCAATAACGCTAGAGATCATCTGGTATGACAGTCACTAAGTCTGGGCAGGATAGGTGTCGGTGACTTGAGCAGTAAAAGGCCAGAGTGGGAGAACGAGATTAAATATGGACACGGATCTGCCTTCTAAACAATATGAATCGAGGCTAAATACTTCTGTACATTATGGGATACTGGCTGTGGAGCCGCTAATACAGTTTACAAGAGGAAAGTGTACAAGTTTTATCTCGCCAATAGTTAACTGCGGGGCAGAAGCTTGGAGGCTAACGAAGAGACGTGAACAATAGAAAGGAATATGATAGACTTAACGCCAACAGAGAGGAAGAAAGCAGAGTGGATCAGGGAGCAAACGCGAGTTGGTGACATCGAAGTCGAGATCAAGAAGACTAAATGAGCATGGGCATGTAATGTGAAGGCAATACAATCTATAGTCCTTAAGAGGAACGGGCAGGGTTCCAAGAGAACATACGCGTAGCATGGCGCGGAAGAAAGTGTGTTGGGAAAATGACACTGGGAAGTTGGCGAGGATAAGGTGATGCAGCGGCCACAGAACAGGGATAATGGATACATGCGTGAAAGGACTTTGTCCTGCAGAGGACGCAGTTATGCTCATGATGAATGCGGTTTAAGCAAGAGAAGAGTATTGCACAGCATCCCGGTAATTAAAATTTTCTCCCGTTGAGTTACCTATCCCCTCAGTATGACGCCGAAAGACTTTTTATCTCTTGATGGGGCAACTTATTAAGCATTGTACTAACGTACTGAATGGCTGCCCGAACACACGCAACGCAAGAAATAGCCAGAAAAAGCTGTTCGGAGAATAATAATAATAATAATTGGTTTTTTTGGGGGAAAGAAAATGGCGCAGTACCTGTCTCATATATCGTTGGACACCTGAACCGCGCCGTAAGGGAAGGGATGAAAAAAGAGCATAATTAAAACACCAAAAAAGTAACTGCCAAGTTTCGGTCCGTAAAGGAAAACTCTCGGGGGCGCTGTTTCCTAACGAATCAAGCGGAAGCGCCGAGAGGCGTTTCAGACGATGAGGGCAGATAAGTTTGCCCACGTTTCCACGGCTTTGAAAGTTACGTACGAGCAACAAAACAGTCCTGCTTCTGAGAACACGCGCGCGCTCAACTCGATTCTAGCTAAACAACGTGGTCTCAATACTGCGATAATAAAATAGACATTGTTGTTATGCCTGTGGTAAGACTGCATGTATAGCATTGCGGTCGCCCTTAGGACATTGTTTTCTCTGTTTGTGTGTTGTCCAGAGTTAGCTTTCCGTGGCCGTTTTCGCCGCTATGAATTGTTTTCGCTGCGTGTTGAAGTGCTCTTCGCGGTGATGAACATCCCGTCGCCCCCTGCTCGTTCAGTTTTTTGCGGCTTAGTATGCAAAAGCTAAAATTACGCGAGTTTTTGCAGGATAACGATAGTTTCCAAAATCTGTGCCGCTGTTTTGTTGTTCATTGCTGCCCGCTGTAAACAACTCCAAGAAGGTTGCTGAAAATCTGTGGACTTTGACAGAAAGCGAATGCGATTGTGTCAAGCTTGTGTGTGCAGTTTCTGCAAATGCTGACCCCGGTATTATAGGGTTTTTCACGATGCTACAGTTACTGGAAAATTCTAGTACACTGTAACGATGCTGCAGCAATTTGATCACATGACCAGCCACCATCTTCAAAACCTCGAACAGAAAAGAATCCTTCCAATGCGAGTAGGAAGAGCAAACACTCTTAAAATAATGAAATGAAGTGAACACTGAGAAGCGAAAATAGAACTGAAGTAAGTGAATTAAAAATAAAGTGTAACAAAACAAAGAAATGAAGACGAAAAGGAAAGCCGAAAATGGCAGCAGCATAGCTATTCGCTGGAAATTTTATGTCGAGCCGTAGCATAGCCTTGCTTAGCCGCAGCTGAATTGTTTTGACACATGAGAACGGCCAACGGTCTTCCCTCCGTGCCGCAAGTTTCTCAGTGTAGTGGAGGCACGAGGGTAAATTGATGGCTTCCCCACGTGTGCGTGTGGCACTTTATCGCGTGAGGACAGCACGACTGTGGACTCTGAGTAATTCAAATTTCACTGCGTGGCCTTCACTGCATTCCAGGTTGAATGAAGCTGAGAGCGCGAGGCCACAGTATTCACAGTTGTGGTGCCCTCAAGTGATCGTGACGTCGGCACACAAGTTCGGAAGCATTCCCTCCACTCAGTCGTTTCCATTCTCGGGCCAACGAGCTGTTGGACGGAGCGATATTGCTATGGATAATGCGCTCGCTGCCTTCTATGCTGCGAAAAACAAATGCCGGAGGGGACCAGCAAGAGTTCCAGCCTACGTGAGAAGACGATGGCGGACTTTCCTCCTACCAATCAGTCTGATCAGCCAATAAAAATATTCTGCCCTTACGCGTCTCACGGGCGCCGTTTTGCCGCATCCTTTGTGGCCTACAGGAGATCGACTACGTCGCGATAGAGGGCTAGCAGGCTCTGGATTAAAAGTTTACTTTCACGGCGCACGAGTTCATCATATCGGATCATTGCAGTACGATCTACGCACTCCGTATATGTGTTTTGTAATATCCGTACCTGGCAAAATACACTTCCAGTGCACCACGAGAGCAACTGGATTTTGGCTCTTTCTGGATTCTTGATTATGCTGAGGGTCTTCTAGTGCATCAATTTTAAATTTCTCGCGGAACGCGTAATTTTTCGACATACAATATTTATGCATATATTTGCAGCGTACAGCAAACAGAGCAACATCGCGCGTCGTAGAATCAGCAGTTGGCTGCGGCTGGAAAGTTCACTAAAATCTGGTCGCTCCTCGCCTCACAAAAAACAAAGCGATCAGGCAGCATGCCAGTTGATTCGAGCATGAACAAACCAACGCTAAAAAAAATTACCGCAATATCAAGTCTGCTTGTGCTTTCATTGTAGTGCTTAGAAAACATTCAACTTGTTTGAGGTACGTCAGATGCTTCGTAGATGGCAGCTGGAGAGTCGCCTTTGCCTGCTTGCATCGAAATAGTTTTTAAACGCGCACCAAACCTCAGCGTGTTATAAAGCCTAGTCCACAGGAAGAGGCTCTTGTCTGTCCTGTCTACTTCTCTAGGAGTTACAGTCTCCATACCTACTTGATCACGTCCAAAGGTATATTTCTGTTTTGCAGTCGTACTAAGAGGACTGAAAACAGGTTTTCATTTATATGCTCACAGTCAGCGACACCTGATGCAAATCGTCATCATAGCGAGCACTTTTCACTGCATTATCGACACAAGACTGAATAACTTGTGTAAAATGCGCATGTTAGACAACGATGTTGCAGCCACAGCTTCGATCATCTTAAATTCAACAAACTTTTTCGCATTTCCCTTCTTTCGAAATGCGCCTTCTGCGGCAGGATTATTTATTTATTTATTTCAAAATACTCCAGGCCAGCATTGGCCCAAGCAGGAGGGGCATGAAAAAACACAAATCACAACACCACGTGAAAACATTTCGTGTGACACACAGCAAAAACGAAACCAAAAAGATGAACATAGCAAGAGAAAAAATGCATGCTGAAAAAAGGGGAAAAAATAGTCACTTCCTTTTTAGTGGAGCAAAAAAGTTTTTAGCGCCTGTTCCACGTTAGGAGAGTTAAATATCGATTCAGGCAGTGCGTTCCAATCTGCTATATGTTTGAGGGAAAAAACTGGGCTTAAATGCGTTTGTTTTGGCAAAAATAGGCTGTAAGGAGTGCTCCCAACAATGGCGGGTCACTTCGAGCAGTGGATTGCCTGAGGAATGAAGGGGGAGAAATGCTAAGCTTACCAGCTATAATTTTATGAAGGAAAGAAATACGGTAAACGTTTCTGCGTGTACGGAGCAACGGAATGTTATTGTCTTTCATGAGCTGTGTTGGAGAGTCCGACCTTCTATATCTATGAAAAATGAAGCGTACTGCCTTCCCCTGGATGAGCTCTAATTGAAAGATATCTTTCTTGGTGTGCGGGTCCGAAATTTCAGAAGGATATTCAAGTTTGGACCTGACAAAAGTTTTGTAAGCCAGAAGCGTAATATTTTAAGGAGTATGTTTTAATTTACGTCGCAAGAAACAAAGCTTCGAGAAAGCGGCTGAACAGATCTCAGAAATATGAGTGCCCCAGGTCAACCGGGTGTTAAGAGTAATTCCTAGATATTTATGTTGTGAAACCGCTCTAATGTGGCTGTGGTGAAGGCGATATTGATAATGACTAAGATTTTTTTTCTCTCGTGACTCTGAGAAGTACACTCTTATCTATATTTAAATCCATGTTATCATTCTTTACACCAGTGGCATATTTCGAGCAAAGAATCTTGAAGCAACTGATGGTCTCCAATTGATGTTATTTCTTTATATACAACGCAGTCATCTGCGAGCAATCTTATTGAGACAGACGGAGGAATGGTATCTATTAAATCATTTAAATATATTAAAAACAGCAAAGCATCTCAATCACGCGACTTCAGCATTCTGTCCGGCTGGCTTGGAAGCAAAAAAAAATGAGCGCCAAAGAAACTGAGCTACTGCGCCGCATGATGAGCCAATTATCACTTAACCGTTTTAACTGCAAAGTTGTGAGGATGACTCTCCCGGAATTCATGTGTGGAGCCTTCATATTGTCACGGGTGGTACAGCTCGGTTGGGTACGTCAAAGTAGGTGACTGCAGCGGACGTCAGTAGCAGTCCCAAAAGCGGAGCATTCTTCTTCTTCTTCTTCTCCTCAAGTAATATGGCACATACCCACGTGGGGGGGATTGGCCAAGGTATAGGGTAGAATGCCAATGAAGCATTTGCGCGGGGAAGGAAACGTCAGAAGACTGAATCAAGATAAAA